>JARYGA010039871.1:0-80308 GCA_030545235.1 Helianthus tuberosus
TTCACATATCGTCTATCATCGTTATTAAGTCACTAAGGCCTCGTCCAGTCCTAAGTGAACATGCATCCTAGTAGCAATCAAAATCATCAATCACCACCTGAAACATATGCGAAAATAAAGTCAGCAAAGAAATGCCGGCGAGCACATAGGTTTTATGAGAGTGTCGGATTCATGGCTCATTTACATGTTGCAATACCTCGTGTGACTACAAGAGTCGATAATTGAAAACCTTGTTTTGAAAAGAGTTTGATATTGCAATTATGATTAACCAGCTCAAAACAAGTTGATTATTGTTTATAAAATCTCGTTGCCATGAATCTTAACCCAAAACATTTGTTTAAGTAAACCAAATCGTAAATCGTTCTCGTAATAAAACTCGTATGGTTTATATTATATAGTAAACATCGTTGCGTGACCTCGTTTAAAATCGTTTGTCCAAGTGAACTAAATAACGGTACGGAATATAATATGATGAAAGCAGTTATATATAAGAAGTACCAGCGGCGTATTTACCATGCTTTAATCATATTACACCCGTCCCGTTATCTAATCACAAACCAAAAACCATTCGTTCGTTCAATTCGTTTAACTTGTTTAAATCGTTCAAATTGTTCAAATCGTTCAAATCGTTCGATATCGTTTAAATCGTCCAATCATTCAAAATCGTTCAATCGTTTAAATCGTTCTCGTTTTAATTGTGAAAACTAACTTTTGGTCGTCTCGCTTATAACATTCAAACCTTCGTAACTCGTCCATCGTTCAACTCTTATTAACAAATCACCAAAGGGTAAGTTAACAATCATCAGGTTCAGTCGTTACCCACATAACCCCCATACATAACCATGGCGGCAGTCCGATAACGGGATTTGTCAGATCCTATGGTACCATAACCTATTACTGGTCGGCTTGATCATTCTTAATGAATGTCATTCATTATGTAAATACGTCCTAATAAGTTTGTTCACGTAATCGAAATCGTTATGTTTAACATAAACCATAGTATTCGTTTTTGAAATCATCGTTGAAAGCATCGAAATCGTTTAACACATATGAATCACCCCAAAACAATTGAAAACAGTAAAATAGGGGAACTATGTACGAACGTTGAATTGCAAAGTATCCTCGATCTAATGAACTTAACAAAGCTCGGGCAAACCAAGGAAATCAACTAGTACCTAGTAATCGGATCGCTATGTTCATAAATCGACACCTAAATCGAAAGATCGGGTAGAATGCGGTCTTGTAAACCAAATGAGTATTGGAACTCATGTGATATGGTTTAACAAAGCCTACATTCTAAATCGGAACCTATCCTAAGTGCTTACGACCCGTTACGACCCATTAAGGTAGCTTATGCTACTTTAACTCGTCGTTCGCGCGAATGCGCGTTCGAGACGCCTAACTAGTCCTATAACAAGTATTATATGCCCTAACATGTTTAAATATGTTGCATAATCAATTTAAGTGACAAAAGTTAGGTTACACATGCTTAAAATCTAATTATGCATGAAAGGGGCATTTTGGTCATTTTCCTAAGGCATATAAATTATCTATCATACAACTAATTAAACTAAGTGACCATAAGGTATAACCTTGGAAGGTTATTCCTTATACAACTGTGGTCACAATATAAGTTTGGTCGGATCCCAATGATCGATCAAATGGGTCGGCTCGAAAGTCTAAGCGGTTGTCAAGGCCGATTGACTTACGACCCTACACAAGCACTAGACTCAAAGTGACGAGTTAAACATGTTAAAACATGCTTAACTAAGTTAGAAAACAAGTTTGATATTAAAACAAAGTGTTTTGATACCCGAAAATAGCTTCGTCGCAAAATGCGCATAAATACGTATTTTGACCGAAACTTTGACTCGTCACTTCGACTAATAAACGTGGTAATCAGTAGGTATAGTCACAAGGGACTATAACCATCGTGATTACGCTCACATTGAAAAGTTCAAACGAATTTTGTGTTGACCAACTCATGGTCAAAGAAGAAAGTCAAACGCTGTTTGACTTTCATGCTTGATAAGCTTAAACAAGCATGAAAGAAGCTTACAAAAGGTCCAAGCTAGGAAGAATTGAACTAAAACACTCAGGTATGAAGCCTTAGCTTCAACTTAGAGAAGATTTAGATCAATTTGTGAGGAATGAAGGTTGAACATGGTGGGTATTTATAGGAAGTCTTGAGATCACAAGATGATTACAAGTGTCTTTGCAAGACTCAAAGCATGATCTCAACCATACACTTGTGGCACATTGTTTCTAATACAATGGGAACTCAAAAACAATCAAATGGTATCCCAAAACCATGTTAGAGTTGCCTGAAAACAGTTGCTGTGACCAGATTCAAAGTTTCTGATCTGGCTGTCTGTCGTGCCCCTCGTAGACTCACACAAAGTCTTTCGCGGCCCGCCTAAGCACTTTCAGAAGTTGTCAGTTTTGGCCCCTGCATGTCCAAAATTTAGATTTTGATGTTTTTAAGCCCCGTTAACCCTATTTCAATGCTCTATAATGAAGTTAAAGCATAGGAAACATGAAATATGCTTGAAAACATCTCGAATGATGGTTCGTTTGGTCGTACGGTTGCGTTATTCGGTTAATTACGACGAAAACTCGAACGGACGTGAAAACGATCCAAATTACACGAAGAATGCTATTTTTGTCTTCTAATCTTTAAAATAAAATATTTTAATGATTACAAAAATTTTTGGATGTCCGGATATGTTCAGAACGCAAGATATGCGGGTAAATGCAAACTTATGCAATTTTTGATGCTTTTAGTCCCTATTGATCAAATAAGCACCTTTTAGCATACCGAACCCATCAAAGCCTATTTCTAAGCTATGCAAAGGATATTTTGGGTATGTTTAGCTTATGATCAAGTTCCGAAATGTTCGTTATAGTACGAATCGGCATACTTTCGCAGTTTGTCGTAAATAGTCCCTGCGATCGATTAAACTTGTTTTCGGCACACCAAACCCTTCAAAACTTATTTCTAAGTTATGTAAAGGTTGTTTAAGCCTATGTCACTATTCCGGAGTGTTTGTCGCGTTAAACTGATTTTGTTTACGCATCAGTTTGCGTATAACTTTCCAGAAAGCGATTTAAAGCTTGAAATCGAACTAGAATCAAAACGTAAAATCGTCAAACACAAATACACAAATATTAATGCCAAAACACATCGTTTCATTGATAATTGATATTATTTTACATCGTACGTCGTTTACAGAGCACAAGTGTCACAAATTTTTGTGGTCTTGACTAGCTCAACTTTCAGACCCTTAACCCCACCATAAGCCATGTCAGGCATGTTGGCGATCTCCTCTTCAGTTATAGGAATAGAGGTATAGTTGTGATTGTATGGTGGTGGAATGCATACGAATCTCAAACCCTTATTCCTAACTTTTTTCTTACTGATCTGTAACTGCTTATTTATCATATTTTCAACTTTTTCACTAGAAACGTCAAATTTTTTAAAATTAAATTCTGTGTTTTCAAAAGTTGATTTGAGAGAATCAAGTTCAGCAGTTAGGTTTTTAGAAAGTTCTTTAAAGTGGAGTTTCCTACACTTTTCTTGACTCAAGTCATTATGCAATTGGCGGATATCAAGCTTTTACGCCTCCACTATATCCTTTTATCCATTGATTTTCTTTTTGATCTGATATAAATCAGATTTGGATAACTGCAGTTGCATAATTAATAAGTTGGCATGTTCTTTATAGCAACTCACTTTTTCTCTACAGGCACTAGTAGAACAAATATCATCTACACATACCTCAGTAGGAGTAGGAGTGAAGTCATGAATCTGAGTACCCGTATAGCAACCTGATTCTGAATTTGGTGATGAATCGGCAGGAGTAGATAAGCAAAGTACCGCAGGCAATGGAGCAGCAGGAGTGGATGGGTAAACTGCAACAGGCAATGGAGCAGCAGACGTGTCGTCTTGAGCTTTCTGCTTGTCAGCCTTATCATATGATTTGATGAGTGAGATCATCTCATCTGGCTTCATTCTGTAACAGTTGGTTGTCAACACTATCTGATTAACATTGCTAAACCAACTACACTTCGCCTGATCTGGAATCCTTTTTATAGCATCCAGAAGCTTCTTGTTGCCCCAATTAGTAGACACAACAATCTCTGCATTTTTCATTTCTGAGAGCAGTTCTGCTCAAGCACATCTTTCTGAAAAGACATTTCTAAGATGCTAAACTGTGATCCCCTGGAAATGTCTGTCTTACCGAACCGGAGCGTTAAAACCGCACAAAAACCAACCGAAAACTGTTTTACCAAATTGTACCGTTATACTCATCTTGAAATTTCGAGTCCAATGATATATAATGTCAAAACACTTTTTTGGGATTTTTGTGCCTTTTTTTTGTCCTAAAAATCACACGAGTCCAATTGTGCAGTCGGTTTGGCCAAATTGTTTGTAGATCAACTTGTGCACTTAAATACGTTTAAAACCGTAGACGTCAGCTGGTTAAAATTCCACCTTTGTCTTAGAGGGCCGCATACCTTCTATTTGGGCCGCACACTGACCTTTTTGGGCATGAGTTGAGTCGCACACTAATAAACTGAACTGGACACACACTAGTCTAGGTCGCACATTGGTTCAAGTCGCACACTGAGAGGTGGATTGAACACTAGATGAATTGGGCCGCACACTGACTTTTGGTCCACCAATTAATTATTTCAGTCGCACACTGATAAAATCTAGTTGCACTGAAATCCTGGTCGCACTAACTAAATCTGGTTGTACACTATGAAGTCCTGGTCGCACACTAATTCTTATTGATCCAGCACACTCTTCAGTTTAAACAAATGCATTATGAGGTCGCACACTTCCCAGTTTCAGCCACACACATGTTCAAACGTACACCAGAACTCGTACATTGTTTCCTTGTAAAGAAATTAACAATCAAATCCCAAAATGAAGGAAACAAATCAGAATTTGAATATTATGAGATCTTTTTCACCAAAAACTCTGAAAACTCAGCAAACACAATATCTTTCTTCCCAAAATAGATCAAAACGTTAAGTTTTAAACTATTCTTGAATCTTCAAGATGTTCTTTGTCGCAACCCCTGACCCCACCCCGGGAGCGGGAGCCACGAGCAACAATCGGTGGTAACGGTGTTTATTAATTTGGCAGCGGAAATTAGACATCAGGATCGTAGTTAGGAAATAATTTCAGAGTTTGAAAACACCAAATTTTTATATTAAAAAATGGGATAAAACCCATATTTCCTTTATAATATCTTTTCATAGGGATAAACCCTAGTTTCTGAAAACATAAACTTTTATTTAGGTAACTTTATAGCCACTTTCTTTAAGCCTTCAATGCTCCATAGCTGGCTTCTAATAGCTTTCACATCAAATTACCTAGCGAGTGCATTCCAGTTTATAAAATGACACATTGTTATAATTTACAGTATCAAGAGTTTCTACATTTGTTTATATCTACCAATTTCTCAACACAGTATTGCTACTGGGGTAGCCTTTGTTCCCCGTGCTTGCGGTCATGCTAATATTTGCTAACCCGTTGTCCAATATTAACGAGTGTCAAGTAATGTATACAAAACCCCACATATTGATGATAATTGTAGAATTACAAAAACTTAATCACTGTAAATACAACTGATAAACATTTAGGGTTTTGTAACATTTGAAATAATGGCTCATAAACGGTGAGAAAAAGAGAATGACTCACATTGCAAACTTATGTTTTTCTACGGGCTTCCTGGTAATATTTCTTGATTATTTTCTTGAGTTTCTAATAAAAAACATACAATGCACGCGTGTTAGTAAGATAACCCAAATCACATTAGCCATACAACACGATACGAAAACCCCAAAGAACTTAGTCAGGCAGAGCCTCGACATGCGTTGGTGGGTCCTAAATCAATCGGGTAGGGTAACGAATTAGTGATCGGGGGTTAAAATACTTACAACGGGGCAGAGCTTCATGTTTTAGGGGTAGTATAGCTAGAATTTTTGCACTATAGCATAGAGAGAAAGAAAGATTTTGAACGAGGACTGAAAGTGCAGTCTTTGCTCTATTTATAGATGAAAACGGAGTCCATCGCGCCCCGCGACCCCCTCCCCTTGTTCCAGTCGTGCCCCGCGAGAGGAACCCTAGCTATGGATAGGGTTGCCGAGTAAACCCTGAGACCCAACACGTGGTGGATACGTGTTCACTTAGGTGTCTGGCAAGTCAAGGGGTCGTCGCGCCGCGCGGCCGGTGACCCGCAAACCTGTCGTGGCCTGTGACAGGTGGGTTTTTCTTGATTTTTTATTTATTTAATTAAATAAATGTTACGCGGGTTTGGTTTCTCATATATGGAGCGTTATAGGGTGTTTTCGAGGGTTGTTATATCCTCCCCACCTTATTTTAAATCTCGTCCTCGAGATTCACTAGAATATGTGTGGATACTTTCTTCGCATTTCTGACTCTAGTTCCGATGTGTACTTTGGTCCTCTTTTTGAATCCCATTTCACTTTGACTAGAAATAATCTCTTGTGTTTGAGATTCTTGACCTTTCTATCTTCAATCTGAATGGGCTTCTCTACAAACTTAAGTTTCTCATTTACCTCTATATCTTAAAGAGGTATCACTAACGATTCGTCTTCTAAGCATTTCTTGAAGTTCTATACATGAAATACATCATGTATTCCTACCATTTCCTCTGAGTGACATTTTAACAAACCTGGAGATTAATGGTGTTCGGTTATACTCCCGGGAATACCTACAACCTAACTTGAAGGGTGGAATGTGCCATAATTGAAAGATATAATTAGTATAAAGGTTAAGGGGCTTAAAGTGTCAACATTTAAAAATGTTTGGGCTGTGAACGTATGCCCTCTTGGGGCGCGACCCCCTTGGGTCTCTTCGGTCGTGGGGCGCAACAAGCCCATCTAGGCAGAAAGATGTTGCCACCTGCTGTCTTCTTCCTTGCTCCCCAAACAAACCGCTCTAGCACTTGTATTTTGAAACCATGGACTCATTACTGGTTTTAGACACATCATGGGACACCTAGAGTGATCTCTAGAGCTCTCAAAACACCTGGCTTGATCCAAGAACATCCCATTGCACTATAAATAGGAGTGTTCATCACCCATTTTCACTTGCTTCTCTTTTTATCATTCTCTCTTCCTCTTGGAGATTCCCAACTGAAATGAGACTCCTCTCTAGTGCAAGTTCAAGGTTGGACCTTTTGTAAGTGTTCCTAACTCCTACATGTTCGTTTTTAGGATTTTCAAAGCCAAAAGTCAAGTTTTTTCAATAAAAGCTTTGACTTTCGGTTTAGACCTTAATGCTCCAGCCATTGTTCAAGGAGAACATGGTTACGTGATCATAATTAGGTTGGTGTTAATCTCTCAAAAAGGGCACCTCCTAAGAATCATGTTTGCTTGGTCAATTGACGGGTCAAAGTTATTATATTTTAAAGGTCAAACGGGCCAGTTTTGAAAATAATCATAATTAGATAATGTAGGAGTTATAAAATATGTTTTATCACTTTAATAACTTGATAATAACTATTAGAACATGTGTAAACATGTTCAGCCCGTCAATTCCAGGTTTAGGGTCGGTTTGCAACCGAAAGTCACAAAGCTTGACTTCTGCTTTGACTTTCGATTCTGACCCGAATTAGATTAGTTTCTTATTGTGTTAAGGTTCCATTATGACCATATTATACTATAGTGAGTAAATTACATTTTTGGCCCCTGTGGTTATATCAGTTTTACTATATTAGCCCAAAATGAGAATTTTTAACATATGTGCCCCCATGATCTCTATAACTAACTATTTTGGCCCTTGAGTCTAACTCAACCCCAAACCCTGGTTAATTATTAGTCACATGAGATGCACATGATGGGTAAATTGGTAATTTCCCCTCCCTCTCTTTACTAACACCTATTAAATACAATTTAATACCCCATCATTTTCTACAACCTTCAACACCAATCTCTGGTGAAATTGTCCAGCAATGATGCTTGCTTGCGAATTATAATCAATGTTGTCGATACAGCTTGCTGAATTTGAGAAGAATGATGCGTGCACTGTGGTGGATCCTCCTAGTTGGTGTCAACAGAGTTTTGCATTGCATGCATAATCATGAAATATAAGCACACTACAACTCGCTATGTTATGTTTGGATGAGCACTTTGATCTTGTATTGTGTTGTAAGTTTTGTGTGAATAATGGTTAGAACTTGCATATTATATAGCCTACTTGAGTTTATATAAGTTAATAAGTCAAGTGTGTTCTTTTTGTTTTTGAAGGAACTTGAACTTGCAACCAATTGGTACTCAAGTGTGTAGGTTTGTGTGTTTCCTATTTATGTGCATACAACACAAACAAAAAATTAAATTTATTTATAAATCATAACTTACAAGTAATGTTCACTGATTCTAAAGAAAAAAAAATGAAATTGACACTAAATATGGAACAGAAGAAAAGAGTCTCATTTGGGCAATATTTGTAAAGTAGTTGTAAACATGCTTAGCAAATTTATGAATAGTTTTAAGTTTTAACACATCAAGTTGTTGATAAAGATGAAATTGTCTAGCAAATTGAACCTCCAAATGCATCAATGAACAATTACCTCTTTCTATCTTCATCGATAGTGGCGAAGTGGAAATGGACCGGGGTGTGGGTCGTGTGACCAGATGGTGGTGGAGTAGAAATGGACCGGCATGGTGTTTCTTGTTTTGCTCAGATCCGTCAGAAGATGGCGATGTTGGCCAGCGTGGTGTTGTTGTTTACCTCAGATCTCAAGGAAGGGACAGAGGAGGCATGGTTGCAGGTACATGTAGGGTTTTCTGGATGGGAGAGAGATGAGAAAAAGTGAAGTGGGGAAGAAGATAAAAGGTGGGTCCCAGTTTAAGATAAATGGACCCATTGTTTTTTTTTTAATATTTATAGGTATTTTTGTTTTTTAGTTAAAGGGTAATGTCGTCATTTCATACACACTTAGCCAGGGTTTGGGGTTGAGTTAGACTCAGAGGTCAAAATAATTAGTTATAAAGACCATGGGGGCACATATGTTAAAAATTCTTATTTTGGGCTAATATAGTAAAACTGATATAACCACAGGGGCCAAAAACGTAATTTACTCTATTGAAGTATAACCCTCTGAGGTTATATTACATGGTCATTTAGTAATCGGAGTTTATTTTGCAAGTTCCATTATTATACTTAATTTTGACTAAAATGCTCTTTTTGTTTTAAAATAAGGTTTTAAACATAAATGAGCATGCAAATGAATTATATACTGATATGTTCATATAATTAGCATATTTTGATGTTAACATTTTGATCATAAACTAAGTTTGCTTATAATATCGTAAATCATGCTTTTAAAGGACCAAAATGTCCTTTCAGCATCTAAAAGGGTTTTTAACATGATTTGTTTATGAAACCCAATACCTACTGATGTAATATCATGAGTAGAATTATTTGGGATGTTAAGTCAGTTTATAATCTAAGTTTAGCTACAAGTTCAGGTATAATGCTGATAAATGACGATAAAGCCCATATGTCACTTAAAATGGGTTTTAAAAATGATATGCATACAAAACCTTTTATTTACTGATATGTTATGATAAATAACATATTTTAACTATTTAAACCTGGTCATAGCATCAGATTTCATAAAACTTCGCAAATTTCGTCATTTAACGAATTTAACGCCGTTTAGGCGCATAGTATGGTTTTAAACCATATTTATCAACCAAGATTTGTTACCTACTGATTTTATAAATTATTTTAAAAGTTTTTATAGTAGGTATAAGTTATAAACTCAGAATCCCAAATAAGTTCTCAAACTATGTGTGAAATGACCAAAATGCCTAGACGGTGCATAGTTTGGTCTTAAAACATAAACCACACATATATTTGATATCTTACTGATACTATATCATAAATTAACTATTTTTATAGAATATTTATGATCATAACATCAGTTTACTTGCAAGCTCCTTTTATAAGTCGTAAAATTACCAAAACGCCCTTATGAGGCTTAATTCGATTTTAAAACCTTAAAGGGCATATATGTTGATATCCTACTGATATAATAACATGTTTAAAGTATAATAACCTATGGAACTTACATATGACTTATCCGGTTACCCGTTAATGCTTATAAGCGTACAGTTCGACTTATGTAACTAGTTTACATAGGTTTACCAAAACAGATTTAACCTTATCTTTTTAGTCTCAATTTTAGAATGTAATTAGTTTACCCATATTATACAAGTCTTAATACTTGTTGGGTTCAAACTACATTCTATTCCGGTCATCGCTTAATCTAGCGTATTGTACCATATTTCGCTCTTTAAGCTAGCCGGTCTAAGTCTATAACTTAAATAGGACCCGTTAGCATTCTAATTGGTTATTATTACCATTATTCCAGACTAGAGCGATCCAGTAAATACTACCTACGCTTAGTTAGATTGAATACGGTTGAGGTACTTAAATCTTGCATCTGAATCGAGTAGTAGCTCAGGTAAATATTTTAACTTATGTTCCCTATACGAGCTTAGGATACGGTAAATTATTACCGCTTGGTCGAGTATGGGATCACTTAGCCGGATTGTGACTATCAAATCTGCATAACCCATTTTAATCCGTTTTGTTTGATAACTTAAACATTGGGGCTTAATATAAAAACTCTCCCAAAACCATTAAAACACTCCTGCCCATCTTAAAATATACCCCGTATACGAAAAACGGACCTAATATACCTCTATATTATTAAAAATAAAATAAAAACAAATTATATGGGTCTCGCGGGGCGCGAAACCCTTAGGCTGGAGAGTCGCGGGCCGCGACAGACTTACACTAGGCGACACCCCATGGCGCCACGTGTCCCTGTCTCGTGTCAAGCCTAAACCTCGACTCAGCCAAGCTAGGCCTAGCCTAGTGGCCTCGCTGGTCACAAAAGAATTTGATCAAGTAGTCGCGGGGCGCGAGCCGCCTCTGATCAGACCTATAAAAGGAGGTGTCGACTTCAGTTTCAGTCGTTCAAACTTTCTTTCTCTCTCAATATATAATAGCTAAAATTTTTGGGAATAATACCCCTAAAAAGCGATGCTCTACCTCGTCGTAAGTATTATAACCCCCGGTTACGTATTAGTTACTCTACCCGATTGATCTAGGGCTCCGTAACACATCTCAAGGCTCTGCCTGACTCATTCGTTGGAATTCTGTCTCGGGGATATGGCTAATGTAAATTGGGTTATCTTACTAACACGTGTGCATTATTTAATTTTAATAGATTATAATAAGGAAGTCACCAGAAAGCAGTAGTATTATCTAAAACAGCAATGTGAGTACATCTATTTTTGTAAACCTTTTTATACAAACCTCAATTGTTTTAAATTATGATAACAGTGATTGAGTCTATGTATTCTACAATTACTGTCGGTTTGTTGGGGTTTTGTATACATTACTTGTTACTATACTATGAATAGTAACATGACCACAAGTCAGGATTGACAATACCATGGGTGGTAATTGGGTAGATATAAACATTGTAATCGCCCTCAATATTGTAAAAGGATAAAAGCTTGTTTTGATTAAATTGGGATGCAGTTGCCAGTATTTCTTGCTGATAAAATGTTTTTAAAACGCGTTTCAGGTAACAAAATCTGAAAGCCAAATAGAAGCCAGCTGGAGAGCACTGAAGGCTTCGAAAAGTGGCTATTAAAGTTACCTATGTGACAACTGCCACTTTTCGGCAATTTTCTTACACCTAAAATATTTATTTTTAGCTACATTTTTATGCATTTTGAACACTCGAACTGCGTATTTCGTGACATACACTTAGAATACTCATGGAATACTTACTTAGGATGCATATGATTCATTTTTGTTTAGTACATTTGAAACAGTTTAAACAATGCATCAAACTACTAGAAAAGCACCTAGTAAACTAGTATTCTGATAAAAACGCAGGATCCGCAGAAACCATCTAAACGACATCTTTAGGACTCAGAAGAAAGTCCAACATCTAATATATATTAAACCCTACCTAGCAATGCAAGGGTTTTATTTAAAACCTTCCCGAAGTCCGATAACACTAAAAACTCCCTGAAAAGCACTAAAAACGACAATTTCAACACTTTTCCGCAGAAATTCTGCAGAAATCAGCTTTTTAATATTTTTGCAACATGTAAAAATGTTATTTAAGATACAATTCATATGAGGATACCTTCGGGTATCATCCCAACCAATGACTACATCAATTCATACAAGTTACACAATTTAGCGTTCAAATAACGTCTAACAGAAACAATTCGGAACGAATATCCGAACAACATCAAATATTTTTTTAATAACCAGCTAGTGTTAATTGGATCATTATGGTCTAGTAATAGTCAATTTACACCCTCTAATCACTTAAACACTTGAACATACAAGTATTCCTAACATAACATCTCAAAAACTAACACATTTTTTTACTAAGGAAATCAAGTAGCAAAACAAGGGTAACCCCCCCCCCCCCATTCACGGTTATAACCACTTGTGTGGGACCCCCTCTTTTTCAACTTTGTTCCCATAAATATCTAGACTTTTAGCATTCACTTGCAACTTGCACAAGTTGGTGGACTTGGTGGAAGACTTATAACATTTGTTACCATAATCACTAAAGCATCTCATCTCACTTTTCACCTTCTTTTACACATAGTTAAGAAACTCTCTCAACCTTCATATCCTAGCCAAGAACACCCCCCAAAATCATTCATCTTTTTAACACTTTTTGATGATCAAAATGGAGCTTGAAGTTACCTAAGGTATTTTAAAGCAACAACAAGAAGAAGCAAGCCATTCCATCCATTCTCTAGCTTCCAAACACCAAGATCAACACTTTTTCTTTTCTCTAATCATCATCAAGATCATCCCTAGCCATTAGTGCTAGAAGTAAGCTTCTAAAATCTCTTTTTCATAATTATTTATGTATTATTTGTTTAAAGAACATGAAATAAACAAAATAATCATACAAAATAATATGAAAATACAAAGAAGCAAAATAATAATCATGATATAAAAGTGTGTTTATGTTGTGATTTAAGGATGATTACTTGCATATTTGATCTAGTTTTGAAGATTAGCATATGAATAACTTGTTAGATGATGTCTAAAAACCTAATATAACAAGTGTACATGAAAATGTTTAAGGGTTTTGTTAAACATAAATGTTTAGATGGATGATCATAATCTTTGATTTTGTTAAAGTATATAAGGTTTTTCACTAAAAACAATACTTTTACAAAGTTATAAAAAGAAACATACAAGATGGGTTTTTATAAAAAGTTTGTTAAAACTAGAAGTAAAGCATGGATTTTGAACTAGTTAACTTATGTTATGATCATACCAAAACCCTACATGTTATTGATTTCATTTTGTTAAGATTTTGATATAAATCTCATATGTTTTTATTAAGAAAAATATGAAGAGATTATTGATGATTTTATAAGAAAAAGATATGTTTTATATAAACATGGCAAAGTATATATTTCAAAGGAAATATGGCCATTTTTCTTAAAAATCATAAGTTATAAAAACTATTATTTTTGACAAAATCTTTATTAGATTAAAAAGATTTTAAAGAATAGTTTTTTTATAAAAGCAAAAATTGATATAAATATATATTTTTGAGAAAATATATATTTAGTTAACTTAACAACTTATGTGCTAAGTGTTATTTGTTTGTATTAGTTATATGTATGATAACTAGGAACTTGAATACAATGGTACAAATAAACACAATGTACATTTCAACTAAAGTCTTACAAGACTACATGTAAATACGCCTTAAAAACAACTTACAGACGTTCCGAGCCCTCGGACGCAACTTATGGACAAATCGGACTTACGGACAAATATACGGATTATATATATATATATATATATATATATATTACGGATTGTAATATACAATATTTCGACGACTTGGTAAAACTACATTTTCTAAAACCAAAGAAGTAAACATATATTTTTCTACAAATATACCAAAAAAAATATTACTTACGGTTTATTATTAAAAATGTATTTTTTTGGAAGATATAAGTTATATATATTTTGTAGACATCTAAAATATATAGTTTTAGTAAAAGACTAAAATTATATTATTAAAACAAATCTTAAAAAATAGTATTTTTAAGATATTTTTCTATACCTTTTATTACCAAGTGTTAATTATATATTTCACCTATATCTTAGAATATATATAAGCATATATATTCTAAGAATACAAGAGAACGTATAATACACACGAGAACATACGTATTTCCACACGTACAACGATACACATATACATTCACCTAACACTTGGTGACCACACATTTTATACAACTACGATACAACTCACGACACAAGAATATATATATTTGGCGAAATATATATACACTAAACAGTTAACAGTTAATACATCTAAGACACAGTTCAACGAACAACAAAGACGTACAAGTCTTACACATATTCAAGACACAAGACTTGTAATCAAGTCATTTACAAAGACCGAGGTGTCTAACAAATATAAGAACATTGGTAGGTCGCAACACTATTCAGGACCGCACATGAGATCACAGTTACTTCTATTCACAGACGCGATTATGTGAGTTCATGTCCCCTATTCATTTAAATGTTTTACAACTTTACAACTATTGGGGAAAATACATGTTCAATTGTATGTTAAGTCATGGAATGAAACACCTTAGATCATGTGCGATTAGGGTTATACATCTAAGCACCATTAATCCATTTTGGACCTAGGTACAGAGGGTTAGATCTAATGGGTTTTGGCGAGCCCCACTCTTGGTCGTGGACCCATACAGAAGAGTGCTTTTGTGTCCCAGTCGATAGGAGTCGACACAA
Source organism: Helianthus tuberosus (assembly GCA_030545235.1). Classification (NCBI taxonomy): domain Eukaryota; kingdom Viridiplantae; phylum Streptophyta; class Magnoliopsida; order Asterales; family Asteraceae; genus Helianthus; species Helianthus tuberosus. The sequence continues at coordinate 14,885 of JARYGA010039871.1, forward strand.
AATCGTCTAGGGTTGGATTGCTTCCTTTTTCGTCACACATATTAATGTCCTTACAAAACATTAATGATCAACGATTTCATTGACGCTTTACATACTACAACTTACATTTTAAATACATCTTTTACAACTAAATTGCATGAATTCGCCAACTTTTGTTGATGTTTTCCAAACTTAACATGTATTTCAGGGAATTAGTGGACCATGACGGGATTCTCAAACAAGATAACAAGTATCGGAACTCCATGCCATCTTTTGGAGGGTTTAACTGTTATATTCCGCCTCTTTGCGGCAATATGATGGTTTAAACCTTAGTAGTTTATTTTCATTTTGATGTATGAAATAATAACACTTTACTTTCATGTTAATGGTTTGTAACCGACACACTAAACTTATGTTGTGACCTTTTGAAAACAATTATGTAATGGCAATGGAGTATGTTTATTCATATAGTTTGTTCATGTACATCGATATTTATGCAATGAAAACCATACAGATCACACCTCGCGCTTCCGCTATGAGCGGCTGTGACAGGTTGGTATCAGAGCATCGATTGTAGTGAACCAGGATTCTTTCTCGAGTCTAAGTCTACAATCACTAGGGATCTCTCACGGAAACCATTTAAACACAAACAAATGTTTTCATTTGCATAAACATTTTTCATGGTCCATTTTCAACAAGAATTCATCTCATACAAATCAAGCAAGGACATTAGTGTCTTAGTCATCTAAACGGTAGACATGAAAGTTTTAGTTAATCCACACAACTCAATTCGGATAACTTAAAATGAACATTATGTGAAAAATACATTTCGTGTATATATGTAAAGTAAAATTAATCATACATGTCGAACAACTTATTTCTCAGGTCACCATGTCTTCATCTGAAGGTAGCAACGTATACGATGACGTAGACCCAATGAAGATTGTATCCGATGATGATTTCATGTCGGAGGTTCAGGTCATCTCATCTGATAGCGACTCTACATCTGACAGCGACATGGACGACTTTCAGCCGTTTGCACTTCTAGGCGACATTATCGACGACGATGTGTTTGCTATTCCCCCTCTACTCAACAAGATAGTTATTTTGGGTCACCCGGAGGGTGAACATGTAGTCGAGGTTATAACCTTAGACGTCGCTCCTCTAGATGTTATGCCTTTTATCGTCTACCTCGACGATGATGACGACGTCATTCCAGTGATTCCAGTGGATCACATGGATGCTGATTTGGGAGACGGGGAAGTTCATGATGTGGTTATTTTAGACATTGCATCACCTGTGGTCTCGGTGTTCGATATTTCTTCAGATTCAGACGCCGATTCAGATGATCCATCTGGTGCATCTTTTACATCATCTGCACTACTGGCCGTTGGCCTACAGCGATACCCAGACTTTGGGGATGATATCATGCCAGCGGAGCCAGTCATCCCTGCATCTATTCAGGTCCCTACTCCACCACATACCCCAGTTCATGCACCTACTGATGAGCCTATTCAGGCACCTGCTTCCGATGGATCTACCGATCGCATACGACTTATGCGTTTTATTCCTACTAGTTTACCCACTCGTCACCCAGACGAGGCAGGACCCTCAGGACACGAACATTTCCCACCTAGAGAGACCTACCCTTACGATCCACCGTAGGTTCCAGTCGAGCACCTTGCGACACCGCACTCTCCACCACATGTTATGCCTACTACTGACCCGTATCATCCAGTACACTATCCGAGCATCTCTACTGATGACCTTATCCTCTCCTTGCAGCTTCAGATTGATGTACTTTTTCGCAGAGTTCAGGAGCTGCAGCAGCTTGCTAAGGCTAGACCTCCACCCCCCACCAGCTCATTCACCACCACATGCTCCACCACCGTCACCTGGTTTACCAACAGTTGTCTTATGTGCTCGTGTACTAACGCTCGAGCAGCAGATAGACTTCCTTATCCGTCGAGTTCATGAACTCGAGGAGGAGGTTGCACACCTTCACTGTTTGGTACTTCTGACTCCACCACCTATCCCCCTCCACCATAGACGTTCACTTGCAGGTTATCTTTTGTAACGGGATGTAGTTACCTGTTTTTTGTGTACATAGTGATGCTCCACCGAGTTTTGAAGACAACCGACAGACAACAGATCACACAGTTTGAAGGAAGATTTTGTTATCTTTTTTGTTTGTACTAGACTAGTATGGCCAGGTTATGTAGCCCGAGTCCATTTTGTTTCCTTTCAAATGATTATGTAACCGGTTGAATGATATATATCAAAAACTTGGTGTTATCTTTTATATGCATCTGAATGGTCTGGTTGGAAATGTCTTATTGCTTATGTTAACTTATTTACTCGCATGATGTATTTCTTGGTGATATTGTTATTAATGTTATGAATATTTTTTTTCTTTCTTAATTAATAAAAAAATATAATATTTAGTAACCAAATCAACATCTAATCTTTATCCTATTTCTCCTTTGGAAGAATCATGCCACCAAGGAGAGCCTTACGCTCATGGACAGTTAATCCACCCCCACCCCCACCAATGCCTACGACTGAGGCAGAACTGAATGCACTAATTGAAGAAAGGATAACACAAGCCATAGCACTGTACGACGTGTCAAAACCAGTGGTGGCACTGGCGGAACAGGCAGTACTTTAGGCAGAAACAATGCTAATGGTAATGTTTAGTCATTTTTGTTACAACTCATTCAATTCCTTTTGTGATCCATTCGTGCGATTCACTGTTTGCTCATTCATAATCCGTTTGTCCAAATTTTAGGGTGCACGTTCAAGCAGTTTCTAGACTGCAAGCCACTTAACTACGATGGCATAGGCGGTGTTGTGGCTTTCGTGCGATGGACTGAGAAAACGGATTCCACTATCAGAATAAGAAGATGTACCGCTGATCAGCATGTCACTTTCATTACTGGTCTGTTTCTCAACGAGGCCCTTACATGGTGGAACTTACAAGTGCAAACTTTGGGTGATAACGCTACTTATGCGTTGACATGGGATGAACTGAAGGAACGTATGAGGGATAAGTAATGTTCTCGTGCTGAACACCAGAAGTTGGAGAATGAATTTTGGAATCTTACCATGATCGGAGCTTATATCACTGGATATACGCAAAGGTTTCATGATCTGTCTCGCGTAATTCCTTATCTTGTATCACCGGAATACAAGCGTATCGAGTGCTATATTTGGGGACTTTCTCCCAAGATTTGGAGTCTAGTTACTGCAGCTAAGCCCACGACTATTACTCATTCTGTGACTATAGCTGTGAGTCTCACTGAAGACGGGGTCAGGATGAATATATTCTCAGAGAAATGTGATGAGAAGAAAGAAACACATGTCGAGTCTTCCAACAGTGGGAAGAGGAAGTACTCGAATTTCAAGAAGGGAACACGTGGTAATAACAACAACAACAACAGTAACAACAAGAACAATAACCCCAACAATAACAACAACAGGCGACATAATAACCCACAGAAGGATGCAAGAGCGTTTGTAGCCACAAATGACACTGGTCCTAAAAAGTATGCTGGTACTTTACCCAAGTGTGAGCGATGCAAATACCATCACTTGGGCGATTGTCGGGTTGTCAAGTGTGACAAGTGTGGCAAGAATGGCCACCGTGCTGAAGCGTGTTGGGGAACGGGAAATAATACTGGATCGGGAAGTGGAAATGGTAACAAGAATGGGAATGGAAATGGGCGTGGTCAAGGATGCTTTGGATGCGGAAGCAAAGATCACTTCAAGAAAGACTGTCCTAAAGAAAACCTAGCTCAGGGTAGGGCATTTGTGATCGAAGCAAAGGATGTGCGCCAAGACCCTAATGTGGTCACTGGTACGTTCCTCATCAACAATCATTCCGCATCCATATTATTTGATACCAGTGCCGATTTTAGCTTTATTTCTATGGACTTTAAAAATATTATGGGCATAGAAACAAGTAAGTTAGATGTGCCTTACTCAATAGAATTGGCAAACGGTAAACTTGTCGAGTCCAAGGAAGTTGCTAAGGGATGTTCCTTAGAACTTGGTGAGCGAACATTCAATATCGATCTCTTACCTGTCGAATTGGGTAGTTTTGACGTAGTAGTTGGCATGGATTGGCTATCTGATAACCGAGCCGAAGTCGTGTGCCATGAGAAGATCATACGCCTACCACTACCGAACGAAGAGACACTTGTAATACATGGAGAGAAGCGCGACACACCAATACGGATTATCAATTGTATGAAGGCACAAAAGTGCTTACGGAAGGGTGGTATTGCATTCCTTGCGCATGTTTTCGAAAAGAAGGCCAAGGGGCCGCAGCTGACAGACATTCCCGTGATAAGAGACTTTCCTGAAGTCTTTCCTGACGACTTGCCGGGACTACCACCAATTCGACAAGTCGAGTTTCACATCGACTTGGTGCCAGGAGCTGCACCTGTAGCCAGATCTCCATATCGATTAGCACCTTCTGAGATGCAGGATTTATCCACACAACTTCAAGAGTTGTTGGATAAGGGATTCATTAGACCAAGCTTCTCGCCTTGGGGAACTCCAGTTCTTTTTATGAAGAAGAAGGATGGGACATTCAGGATGTGCATCGACTACAAGGAGTTGAATAAACTCACCATCAAGAATCAGTATCCACTACCGAGGATTGATGACTTATTTGAATAACTGCAAGGTTCAAGCTTCTACTCCAAGATAGACTTACGATCGGGGTATCAATAGCTACGGATACAAGAAGATAGCATACCGAAGACGATCTTTCGAACTCTTTAAGGTCATTACGAGTTTCTCGTTATGCCTTTTGGTCTAACGAACGCACCAGCAGCCTTCATGGATTTAATGAACCGCGTGTGCAAGCCGTATCTAGACAAATTCGTCATATTGTTCATTGACGACATCTTGATATACTCACGATCAGTAGACGAGCATGAACAACATCTGAGAACCATCTTAGAGCTACTCAAGAAGGAGAAACTATAGTGAAGTTTTCCAAATGCGAGTTTTGGATTCGTTAAGTACAATTTCTCAGGCATATAGTGAACAAGAAAGGCATTCAAGTAGACCCCTCGAAGATTGAAGCAATTAAAAACTGGGAAGCACCCAAGACTCCAACTGAAGTCCGACAGTTCTTGGGATTAGCGGGGTATTACCAGAGGTTTATCGAGAATTTTTCAAACATTGCTCAACCGCTAACCTCCCTTACCCAAAAAGGCAAGAAATTCGATTGGGGTGAGAAACAAGAAGAGTCGTTTCAACTACTCAAGGATAAGTTGTGCAAGGCACCCATCTTCTCACTACCTGATGGTACCGATGACTTCGTAGTATATTGTGATGTATTGCATCAAGGATTGGGTTGCGTACTTATGCAACGAGATAAAGTTATCGCGTACGCATCACGACAGTTAAAAGTTCATGAGAAGAACTATACCACTCACGACCTCGAGTTAGGCGCAGTGTTATTCGCTTTGAAGATACGGCGGCATTACTTATATGGTACTCAGTGTACAATTTTCACGGATCATAAATGTCTTCAGCACATATTCAATCAAAAGGAACTAAATATGCGTCAGCGACGCTGGATTGAATTGCTGAACGACTATGATTGTGAGATTAAGTACCATCTGGGCAAGGCAAACGTTGTAGCAGACGCCTTGAGCTGCAAGGAACGGGTTAGAACTTTGAGAGTTCGAGCCTTAGAGATGACAATTCACACGGATCTTACCACACGAATCCGTGATGCACAACAAGAAGCACTTAAGGAGGAACATCTTAAAGCAGAATCACTTCAAGGCATGGAAAGACGGTTAGTGCCAAAGGAGGATGGAACCTTGTACGTTGTAGGTAGAATTTGGGTTCCACTCTTTGGAGGTCTTCGAGTTCTCATTTTTGAGGAAGCACATAGGTCAAAGTACTTGATCCATCCTGGATCAGATAAGATGTACCAAGACTTGAAGAAGTACTATTGGTGGCCTAACCTCAAAAGGGATTTTGCTATCTATCTTGGAAAATGCTTGACCTGCGCGAAGGTCAAGGCAGAGTATCAGAAACCGTCGGATTTGCTGCAACAACCTGAGATTCCCGTTTGGAAATGGGAACAAATATCGATGGACTTCATTACGAAGTTACCCAGGACCTCAAGAGGCGACAACATGATATGGGTAATCGTCAATAGGTTGACAAAGTCCGCACAATTCTTGCCAATTTGGGAGAAGGATAGTACAAAGAAACTAGCGGAAATCTATCTCAGAGAAATAGTGGCTCATCATGGAATGCCTATTTCAATCATTTCAGACCGAGATGGTTACTTCATTTCATGAATTTGGAAGTCTTTTCAAGAGGCCTTTGGACCACATTAAAATCTAAGCACGACCTTTCATCCACAAACTGACGGCCAGAGTGAACGGACAATCCAAACACTCGAAGATATGCTTTGTGCATGTGTGATGGATCTGGGCGGCAACTGGGATACTCACCTACCATTGGTTGAGTTCTCCCACAACAACAGCTAACACACAAGCATACAAGTTGCAACATTCGAAGATCTTTACGGTCGAAAGTGTCGCTCTCCGCTATGTTGGGCGGAAGCGGACGATAAACAACTCATCGGTCCGGAGTTAGTCCAAGAGACTACAGATAAAATCTTTCAGATCCGAGACCGTATCAAGGCGGCTCAGGATCGACAAAAGAGCAACGCAGACAAAAGACGGAAGCCATTATCTTTCGAGGTCGGAGACAAGGTATTGTTGAAAGTCTCACCTTGGAAGGGTGTAACAAGATTCGGTAAGCGTGGAAAGCTTAACCAACGATATGAAGGACCATTTGAAATCTTGGAAAAGATTGGCACTGTTGCCTACAAGCTGAAGTTACCAGAAGAACTAAGTAGTGTACACGACACGTTTCATGTGTCGAATCTTAAGAAGAGCCCAACACAAGAAACAATTATCATCCCGGTGGATGAAGTTCACATTGACGACAAAATCCAATACACTGAAGAACCTATTGAGGTCATGGATTGGAAGATCCAGAAAACTCGGAGAAGTTGTATCAAGTTAGTAAAAGTCCGTTGGAACTCTCGACACGGACCCGAGTATACTTGGGAACGTGAAGATCAAATCCAGGCAAAATATCCTCACCTGTTCGCGAAGACTCCTGCAAAGGATGACTCAGCTTAAATTTCGGGACGAAATTCTCAATAACGGGGGGAGAATATGACAACTGCCACTTTTCGGTAACTTTCTTACACCTAAAATATTTATTTTAGCAACATTTTTATGCATTTTGAACATTCAAACTGCGTATTTCGTGACATACACTTAGAATACTCATGGAATACTTACTTAGGATGCATATGATTCATTTTAATTAAGTACATTTGAAACAGTTTAAACAATACATCGAAACTACTAGAAAAGCACCTAGTAAACTAGTATTCTGACAAAAACGCAGGTTCCGCAGAAACCATCTAAACGACATCTTTAGGACTCAGACGAAAGTCCAACATCTAATATATATTAAACCCTAACTAGGAATGCAAGGGTTTGATTTAATACCTTCCCGAAGTCCGATAACACTAAAAACTGTCCGAAGAGCACTAAAAGCGACAATTTCAACACTTTTCCGCAGAAATTCTGCAGAAATCAGCTTTTTAATATTTTTGCAACATGTAAAAATGTTATTTAACATAGAATTCATATGAGGATACCTTCGGATATCATCCGAACCAATAACTACATCAATTCATACAAGGTATACAATTTAGCGTTCAAATAACGTCCAACGGAAACAATTCGAAACGAATATCCGAACAACATCAAATCTTTATTTTAATAACCAGCTAGTGTTAATTGGATCATTATGGTCTAGTAATGGTCACTTAACATCCTCTAATCACTTAAACACTTGAACATACAAGTATTCCTAACATAACATCTCAAAAACTAACACATTTTTTTACCGAGGAAATCAAGTAGAAAAACAAGGGTACCCCCCCCCCCCCCAATTCACGGTTATAACCACTTGTGTGGGACCCCCTTTTTTTCACCTTTGTTCCCATAAATATCTTGATTTTTACCATTCACTTGCAACTTGCACAAGTTGGTGGACTTGGTGGTAGACTTATAACATTTGTTACCATAATCACTAAAGCATTTCATCTCACTTTTCACCTTCTTTTACACATAGTTAAGAAACTGTTTCAACCTTCATATCCTAGCCAAGAACACCCAGCAAAATCATTCATCTTTTTAACACTTTTTGATGATCAAAATGGAGCTTGAAGTTACTTAAGGTGATCTAAAGCAAGAAGAAGCAAGCCATTCCATCCATTTCATAGCTTCCAAACACCAAGATCAACACTTTTTCTATTCTCTAATCATCATCAAGATCATCCTTAGCCATTAGTGCTAGAAGTAAGCTTCTAAAATCTCTTTTTCATACTTATTTATGTATTATTTGTTTAAATAACATGTAATAAACTAAAGAGTTAAATGCCATTTTAGTCCCTGTGGTTTGGGCCATTTTGCCAGTTTAGTCCAAAGGTTTCATTTTTAACCTGTGGGTCCAAAAAGGTTTCACAGTTGCCATTTTAGTCCACTGGGTTAACTTCATCCATTTTTTCTGTTAACGAGAAGGCCAATTCGGTAACTTTGTATGTAATTCTGTTAACTAAAAGAGCAATTCAGCCATATAAAATGACCGAATTGGTCTTCTTGTTAACAGAAAAAATGGGTGGAGTTAACCCAGTGGACTAAAATGGCAACGGTGAAACCTTTTTGGACCCACAGGTTAAAAATGAAACCTTTGGACTAAACTGGCAAAATGACCCAAACCATAGGGACTAAAATGGCAGTTAACTCTAAACTAAATAATCATACAAAATAATATGAAAATACAAAGAAGCAAAAGAATAATCATGATATAAAAGTGTGTTTACGTTGTGATTTAAGGATGACTACTTGCATATTTGATCTCGTTTTGATGATTAGCATATGAATAACTTGTTAGATGATGTTTAAAAACATAATCTAACAAGTGTACATGAAAATGTTTAAGGGTTTTGTTAAACATAAATGTTTAGATGGATGATCATAATCTTTGATTTTGTTAAAGTATATAAGTTTTTTCACTAAAAACAATACATTTACAAAGTTATAAAAAGAAACATACAAGATGGGTTTTTATAAAAAGTTTGTTAAAACTAGAAGTAAAGCATGGATTTTGAACTAGTTAACTTATGTTATGATCATACCAAAATCCTACATGTTATTGATTTCATCTTGTTAAGATTTTGATATAAATCTCATATGTTTTTATTAAGAAACATATGAAGAGATTATTGATGATTTTATAAAAAAAAGATATGTTTTATATAAACATGGCAAAATATATATTTCAAAGGAAATATGGTCATTTTTCTTAAAAATCATAAGTAATAAAAACTATTATTTTTGACAAAATGTTTATTAGATTAAAAAGATTTTAAAGAATAGTTTTTTTTATAAAAGCAAAAATTGATATAAATATATATTTTTGAGAAAATATATATTTAGTTAACTTAACAAATTATGTGCTAAGTGTTATTTGTTTGTATTAGTTATATGTATGATAACTAGGAACTTGAATACAACGGTACAAATAAACACAATGTACATTTCAACTAAAGTCTTATAAGACTACATGTAAATACGCCTTGAAAACAACTTACGGACGTTCCGAGCTCTTGGACGCAACTTATGGACAAATCGGATTTACGGACAAATATACGGACTATATATATATTCTACGAACTGTAATATACGATATTTCAACGACTTGGTAAAACTACATTTTCTAAAACCAATGAAGTAAACATATATTTTTCTTCAAATATACAAAAAAATATTACTTTTGGTTTTTTATTAAAAAGGTATTTTTTTGGAAGATATAAGTTATATATATTTTCTAAACATCTAAAATATATAGTTTTAGTAAAAGACTAAAATTATATTATTAAAACCAATCTTAAAAATAGATTATTTTTAAGATATTTTTCTATACCTTTTATTACCAAGTGTTAATTATATATTTCACCTGTATCTTAGAATATATAAGCATATATATTCTAAGAATACAAGAGCACGTATAATACACACAAGAATATACGTATTTCCATACGTACAACGATACAAATATACATTCACCTAACACTTGGTGAACACACATTTTATATAACTACGATACAACTCACGACACAAGAATATATATATTAGGAAAAATATATAAACACTAAACAGTTAATACATCTAAGACACAGTTCAATGAACAACAAAGACATACAAGTCTTACACATATTCAAGACACAAGACTTGTACTCAAGTCATTTACAAAGACCGAGGTGTTTAACAAATATAAGAACATTTGTATGGTCGCAACACTATTCAGGATGACCGCACATGAGATCATAGTTACTTCTATTCACGGACGCGATTTTGTGAGTTCATGTCCCCTATTGTTTTAAATATTTTACAACTATCAGGGAAAATACATGTTCAATTGTATGTAAAGTAATGGAATGAAACACCTTAGATCATGTGCGATTAGGGTTATACATCTAAGCACCATTAATCCAGTTTGAACCTAGGTACAGAGGGTTAGATCTAATAGGTTTTGACAAGCCCCACTCTTGGTCATGGACCTATACAGAAGAGTGCTTTTGTGTCCCAGTCGATAGGAGTTGACACAAAATCGTCTAGGGTTGGATTGCTTCCTTTTTCGTCACACATATTAATGTCCTTGCAAAACATTAATGATCAATGATTTCATTGACGCTTTACATACTACAACTTAAATTTTAAATACATCTTTTACAACTAAACTGCATGAATTCGCCAACTTTTGTTGATGTTTTCCAAACTTAACAAATCTTTTAGGGAATTAGTGGACCATGACGGGATTCTCAAACAAGATAAGAAGTATCGGAACTCCATGCCATCTTTTGGAGGGTTTAACTGTTATATTCCACCTCTTTGCGGCAATATGATGGTTTAAACCTTAGTAGTTTATTTTCATTTTGATGTATGAAACAATAACACTTTACCTACATGTTAATGGTTTGTAACTGACATACTAAACTTATGTTGTGACCTTTTGAAAACAATTATGTAATGGCAATGGAGTATGTTTATTCATATAGTTTGTTCATGTACATCGATTTTTATGCAATGAAAACCATACAGATCACACCTCGTGCTTCCGCTATGAGCGGTTGTGACAACCTAAATAAGAAAGAAGTTTTATTTCAATAAATTAGGGTTCATCCCTATAAACATATTGTAATGGAAACTTTGGTTTTTCCCATGTATTTATTATTTATAAAAGTGTGTTGTTTTAACTCTGATAAACTATTTCTTAACTATGGTCCTGATGTTAATTTCCGCTGCCAAATTAATAAACACCGATACCACTAATCTAGATCTCGTGACACCCTCTCCCGGGGTAGGGGTCGGGGGCTACGACAGTTAACACGACCGTGTCCTGGATATCCTCAGCTCATTTAAGTTACTAATGGCCACGACCTAAGCACGGGGTGTAGGCATACACCTGACAGATGCGAATGCAAAAATATTTTTACCCACAAGTTGGGGATAACTCCTTTGTGGGTTTAAAAGTGCTGTGTCGGTTAATCATGTCTCGGTTTCTATACTGGGCCCCATATGTATTAACAAACATGTAAAACTATATACAAGATTAAAATTCTTAACTGCCCCAAGTTATAAAAGATTTTTATGTGCCACGTGCACTTAAATCAATTTTGGAAATGTTTTCAAAATGTGTCGGTTAATTGTATTTACCAGAGTAAACTGACGTATTTTCAAAACACTAAGTTACAGGTACAGCACGAAATAGGTTGGAAGCTGCTTGGTATTGATTAGAGGATCTTGCAAATCCTTAGAATGCCTAAAGTCTGTTGGACATCGTTTTGTACATTATTATGATCCGCCTGTGGATCCTTAATTACGAACCGTCTGTATATTATTTTAAAATTTGAAAACTTCGGTTTGTAATAGTAATTTTATTCCAAGACTTCTGTTGTGCTATTATGTGATTATTGACTATGATGATATCAACTTACGTCACGATACTCCCCACCCGGGCCCACTGGGCTATGTGTAGAAATCGGGGTGTGACATATAACCTTAGAGAGTTATTCCCTATACAACTATGGTCCAAAAAATTTGCTTGGTCGGATCCTAAGATCAACAAAATGGGTCGGATTTGAAAGTCAAAGTGGTTGTCAAACCGCACAACTTGCGACCCAAATAAAAGCACTAAACTAGAAGTGACGAGTTAGACATGTTGAAACATGTCTAACTAAGTTAAAAAACTGATCTGGTATCAAAACTTGGAGTTTTGATATCCGAAAATAGTTTTGTCGTAAAATCCACATTATGCGCATCTTTGACCAAAGCTTTGACTGGTCACTTCAACTAGTAAACGTGGTAACAGAAGGTGCAATCGCAAGGGATTATAACCATCGTGATTTCGATCACGTTGCAAAGTTCAATTGAACTTTTACTTGACCAAAAATGGTCAGTACCGAAAGTCAAATAGAAAGTCAAATTGTTTGACTTTTGGCTCAAAATAGCCAAAATAATGAAAGAACTAGAAAGAGAACTTACTTGTGTTGAAGAACACTATAAGATCTAAGAATAGGAAGCCTCCAAAAGCTGGAAGCAAGCTCCAAAGAGATGGGAGAAATAATTTGTGAATGAGCAAGTTGAAATGGTAGAACTCTTGGCTATTTATGGTGAGTTTGAGCTCCTAAGATCAAGCCAAGTGTCCCTCCAGGTGTTAGGGCATTGCGTAATGTCTTCCCATGTGTCCCAAGCAGGAGAAGTGTGGCAAAATTCGCGACTTGGTGGCCAACAAACGAGCTGAGAAGTTGCTAGCAAAGTTGCTGATCTAGGCATGCTGTGGCGGCCGACGACAGGTACGGCCTAAGCCTTACGCGGCCCGTGAAGCCCCCCAAATAACTTTGAAACTTGGCAGTTTTGGCCCCTAGACTTGTTTCATCGCGTTTTGTCACTTTTAACACCTTTTAACCTGATATTTAGGTTATATAAAGGTGTTAAGGCATATGTAACTTGGATTTTTCCCGGAAATGTCGTGGATGTTGGTTCGTTCGGTTGTACGGTTATGTGTTTCGCAAAATTACGTAAAACGTTATAACAAACACGAAAATGACCGAAATTACGCAACGATTGATATTTTTGCATACTTATCAATAAAATACAAGATTTTATTGAATAAAAACGTCTGGGATTGTTTAATGATTAATAATTAATACATTCTCATAAATAAAATACAAGATTTTATTAATACGAAAATGTTCGGAATTGTATAAAGATTGAAAATGTGCAAGTGTCACAGTCTCCCCTACTTTAGAAAATTTCGTCCTGAAATTTAATTAGAGGAGAATTGCGAGAAAAGATGTGGGTATTTCTCTTTCATTTGATCCTCTCGTTCCCAAGTAAATTATGGGCCACGTTTGGATTCCCAGCGAACTATAACAATCGGTATTCGTCCGCGCATGAGTTTCATGACTTCACGGTCCATAATCTCCACAGGTTTCTTGACAAAATGCATTGTGTCATCAATACGCATTTCATCGAGAGGAATGTGAAGGTTTTCATCGGCTAAACACTTTTGCAAATTGGACACGTGGAAAGTTGGGTGAATATTCCCAAATTCAGGAGGTAGATCTAGTTTGTAGGCCACATTTCCGATTCTCTCAATGATCTTAAATGGTCCAACGTATCATGGTGCAAGTTTTCCTTTCTTCCCAAATCTAACCACACCTTTCCAAGGGAATACCTTGAGAAGGACGTGATCACTAACTTAGAATTCCAAAGGCTTGCGTCGTTTGTCCGCATAACTCTTTTGATGACTTCTAGCTGTCAAAAGGTTATGGCGAATTTTCTTGACGTTGTCTTGTTATGTAGTGAATGAGTTCAGGTCCAGTGAACTGAGCTTCACCAAATTCATTCCAACAAACATGTGAATGATATTTTCGACCATATAGAGCTTCGAAAAGAGCCATGTTATTGCTAGAGTGATAACTGTTGTTGTAGGAGAATTCGATCAAAGGTAGATGCGAATCCCAACTACCACCAAAGTCGATCACACAAGCTCTAAGCATATACTCAAGTGTTTGAATTGTACTTTCGGTTTGTCCATCCGTTTGAGGATGATAAGCAGCAGTGTTGTAAAGTCGGATTCCAAGGCCGAGTACTCGGCGAGTACTCGGTCCTCGGAACCCCTCCAAGGCGACTTCCTCCTAGGCGGACTCAATTAGTCGGCCTCGGTCAAACTCGGTCAAACTCGGCGTCTAGTCGGCCTAGTCGGCGCCTAGTCGGACGTAGTCGGAAAGAGTCGGCCTAGTCGATCTAGGCGGTCAATGTGATTTGTTGACTTTTAATTAGTCAAAATCGGTCAACATCAGCCTACTCGGCCTTGTACTCGGACTACTCGACCTTGTACTCTGACTACTCGACCTTGTACTCGGACTAGTCGGACTTGTATTCAGAATATTTGAACTTTAAACATGTTTCATTTTAAATTATACTCAGTTGACATGAATTATGCTTATTTTAACATATATAATATATAACAATTAATTTTCTTTATAGTTACCATGTCCGCCGACTCAGTTGACATAAATTATACTCCCCGAGTACTCCAATTACTCCCAACTCCCCAGTCGGCCGACTAGGGACCGCCTAGCGACTTTTACAACACTGATAAGCAGTGCTCATATTTAATTTGGTTCCCATGGCAGATTGCATGGTCTTCCAAAAACGAGACGAGAAATGAGCATTACGATCTGATATGATGTTCAAAGGAACACCATGATGAGTTACAATCTAATCAACATAGATCGTAGCAAGTTTGTTAGTAGATAAATCCTCACGAATCGAAAAAAAGAGTGCTGACTTAGTCAGACAGTCAATGATTACCCAAATGGCATCATGACCTCTAGAAGTGTGCGGTAGTTTGGTGATGAGATCCATTGCAATGTTCTCCCATTTCCAAACTAGAATTTCTCGTTGTTCAAACAAACCTGAAGGACTTTGATGTTCTGCCTTGAATTTAAGACAAGTTAGGCATTTGGACACGTATAAGGCTATGTCATTCTTCATACCTGGCCACCAATACTGGGTACGATGATCCTTTTACATTTTGTCTGCACCAGGATGGATGGAATAACGAGACTTGTGGGCTTCGTTCATTAACAAGGTGCGAAGATTGTCTTGGCTTGGAACCGACAATCGATTCAAGAAGTAGAGTAACCCATTTTTTTCTTTTTTCTCTAGCTGAAAATCAAGACAACGGGGTAGTTCGTTTTCCAACAAACGTTAAGTTACGCAAGTACGTTGAGCTTGAAAGATTCGTGTTTGGATATCCGATCAAACTTGAACACAATGTAGCTTGACACGTTCCTTACGACTAACCGCATCAGTCACGACATTCGCCTTACCAGGATGGTAGCGAGTTTCACAGTCATAGTCATTCAGAAGTTCGACCCAACATCGTTGCTTCATGTTTAGTTCTTTCTGATTGAATATGTGTTGGAAACTTTTGTGGTCTGTGAAAACCACACATTTTGTACCATAAAGGTAGTGCCTCCAAATCATGAGTTGTGTAGTTCATCTCGTGGATTTTCAATTGTCTTGATGCATAGGCTATGACTTTGTCTCTTTGCATGAGAACACAGCCAAGGCCTAGATTGAAGCATCACAATAGACAACCAAGTCGTCGTTGCCATCAGGTAAGGATAGAACAAGAGCATTGTAAAGTTTTTGTTTCAGGGTTTGGAAAGGTTCCTCTTGTTTGGGTCCCCACTCAAAAGGCTAATTCTTTTGAGTTAAATTAGTGAGGGGAACCACAATCTTAGATAAGTTTGTAATGAAGCGGCGGTAATAGCCAGCGAGACCAAGAAATGAACGAACTTCGGTAGGAGTACTAGGTGTACTCCAATCCCTAATCACACTAATTTTGGCGGGATCTACATGTATACCTTGTTCGTTGACAATGTGTCCCAAGAATTGAACTTCTTTTAACCAAAATTCACACTTGGAGAATCTTGCATAAAGATGTTCCTTCTTTAGAAGTTCCATCGTTAGACGGAGAAGATGTTCTTGTTCGGATTGAGATTTTGAAAAAATCAGGATGTCATCGATGAAAATAATGATGAACTTGTCTAAATATGGTTTACAAACCCTTTTCATTAAGTCCATGAAGACGGCAGGAGCATTTGTCAAACCAAAGGGCATGACAGTGAACTCGCAGTGGCCGTATCGAGTGTGGAAAGCAGTCTTGGGAATATCTTCTTTGAGTAGACGAAGTTGATGATACCCAGAACGCAGATCGATCTTTGAGAAACATGTAGCACCTTGTAGTTGATAAAAAAGATCATCAATACGAGGTAGGGGATATCGATTTCTATTCGTGAGTTAGTTGAGCTTACGATAATCGATGCACATACGAAAGGATCCATCCTTCTTTTTTCACGAATAGGACAGGAGCACCCCAAGGTGAAAAGCTCGGAAGAATGAATCGTATGTCTGATAGCTCCTAGAGTTGTTTCGATAATTCTTCCATCTCAGACGGTGCAAGACGCTAAGGAGGTTTAGCTATTGGTTTGGTGTCACACCCTAAAAAATACCCCAAGCGGAAACCTCCGCGAGGCGTGTGACTTACCAGGATCTAGCCACCAATTACATTGAACTCATACAAGATTTTAAATAAAAACTTTCATTCATTAAGATAAAGTGTTACATTACATAAAGTATAACTCAACGTTTTCAGCGGAAGCATAAATCATTAGTTATGTATTTCGTAAACCAAGCGTATAAAAGTTATTAGACTTGTCTCGTGTTTCCATGTGTCCCGACCCATGACCACTCCAGCTTCCCAGACAGCAACTTCCACATTCTCACATATCTATAACCTGCGAGCATGTGAACAAGTGTATCAGACAACGCTGGTGAGTTCACAATTTTTGCCAAACGCTTAGTTACCATGTGATTAGTCCAGTTTAATAACAATTCTGAAAATAATGTTGATAATAACTCGAGCACCGCAAGATGGCGTCAGATTGTTTGCCCGTCCCCAATGCCCCTATCAATACATTTGTCGTGATTTAAGGTCATTAGTTCACGCCCGTCCTCTCAGGTACGGTGTGAGGTTGCCAAGCCTAATAGCGCTATCAACTAATACCCCATTACCTCTCAGGTAACTAATTCGGTATAAGATGGGACTTAAGGTGATAGGAAATGAGTGTATTATCCAACATCCCAGTTTTTACGCAGAAAAGACTTATTCCTCTCAGGAATACCCATTTGATTGTCCCACCCACCGGGATGCATGCTCAAGAGAAGTGAACTCACCTTAGATTGCTGGGTATGTTATATTACCCATTCCAAGTTGGTCAACCATACCCTACCATGGTTATCAAGAATAGTCAGTATAATATTCACATATATCCCGTATCCATCGTACATGTTACACAAGTCACATACAAGTAAAACACACGTCCTTATACGAGTCATAACCGTTAATCATGCAACCCATTGATCCATAACGTTTATCGTAAAGTCACATAGCAAGTGTATGGGTTTCATATGCCAGTAAATTACATAACAATACACGTATACTAGCAAGTTGCACTCAAGCATGTAACATGACAATTGACACATATTGGCACTTTTAAGATCTAACAGTGGGCATGTTCAAGTTTGCGGCCCAACGTAGGGTCCGTTACGAATGTCTGAGTCCAGTTATATATGTGGTTCAGGTTCTTTATGTTGGGCTCATGAGCCCACCCGTAAGGTGTGCGATCTACTTGTGCGACCAAGCACATAGTGTACAACCCAATAAAATTTGTGTTCACTCTGAATCTATTCAGACTCTCTTATGTTTGCTTTCTGTCTGCTGAGTATATATACACTGCAGGTCCACGAAGAACCTGAAGCCTACGAAAGATCCCCACGAAGAACCATAGTCCACGAAGAACCTAGTTCTTCGTTGACTAGTCTTCTGTGAACAACCATGGTTCTTCGTCATTATCATATATGACGAAGAAGGTCCTTCGTCATGAGGTCTTTCGTGAATGTGCATTCCCACGAAGAACTATTCTTCGTGTGAGGGCTGCATGACAGCAAACATACAGATACAGTAAACAGTTTACACCTTCCTAGAATCATGGTCAATCAATTACATCGGTAATTTCCCATAATTTTCGCAAACAACAATCATCATCAGAACAATATTCCATTCAGATCAAATAACATAATTATCTCATCAACATTCATCCCCAAACTGATATCAAATCAGTTACAAATCATAACCCACAACCTTAATGATTCAAACAGTTTCTCTATCACTAATCATGATCCAATTGAATACTATGTTTATTATGCGAACACATCATCATTATCATCAATAGCCTACAAAGCTTTTATACTAATTGTTAGTGCATTATGTGTCTATCGCCTTCGTCAATCAAAATCGTAGTAGAAACCGAAGAATACAAGACTTGATGATGTTACTAGTTAGTAAAGGCAAGGTGGCAATTTTGTAAATAATGAGATTTCTCATTATAACCTTTTGCCTATAAATAGGAGCTTTAGTTGTAAAGTTTAAGACTTTTGGTTCATTTGGAGATTTAGAGATCTAATCCTAGAGAGAGAAAGTCTAGAGAGAGAAAGTCTCTCCACGTGATTCACGGCTTTGTACACGACATCATATCAATAGAATCACGTTATTTGTACGTTCTTGTGTGTTCGGTCACGCACGTTCACGGATTCCGCACGTCGAACGTTCGTTACGCAATCGTACGGTGTCAAAACCGATCCTACAAGTGGTATCAGAGCAGGAGCTCGATTGCACTGATCAAACAACAAGATTCGTACCGGATTTCATCATTTTCAGATCTGAATTTCATCTAATTTTTCATCTTTTTCACTTTTATCACGGTTTTCACTGAAAAACATCAAATTGAACGGGTTTTTACGGTCCAAATCGGCTGATTTTTTGATATGTTGTGCGAAAACACCTGATCTATAACCCTACCAAGTTTCAGATCCAAACTCCTAGCCGTTTAGGAGAAATCGAAGGTTTTCGGTCCGATTTCGCGTCAAAAATCAGGTTTCGCTCATACGGACACTAGTAGTTTCGCTCATACGGACTTGGTAGTTTCACTCATAGGGACATCTAGTAGTTTCGCTCATATGGTCCAATAGGGTTTCGATTATCAGTCATCAAGAGGTTTCGCTCTTATGGTTCCTAGGTGGTTTCGCTTATAAGTTCACATGGGGTGTAGGTGGTTTCGCTCTTAAGACATCACATCTGATTTCACTCCTAACGCTTGAACTGTCATCGTTTTACAACCCAAGATATATAATGTGACAACTCGAATTTCCGACATTCTCTATTCGCATTTAATGCACGTTGACTTTGACTGTTTAGTTGTTGACCTGTTTGACTTCGTAACTGTACACTTTGTGATATGATAAAACGTAGTGTGTTTGCATGGTTATGTGTAATATGATAGCTTGTATGCTGTTTGTAAACTTAAACTGTTAAACTATCAGAGAACTCGACGAAACATAAGTGAGATTCGCCGAGACCAATCTCGACGAAACATGTCAGTTTCGTCAACAAGCTTCTCGACGAAACAGGCTGTTTCGCCGAGCCCAGTTTCGCCAAAAGCCCAGTTCGGGCCCAGCTTGTTATTTCGGGTTTTAAAACATGTAACAGCCTTAGTTTCACCCATTTATCATAACAACCGAAACCCTAGAGCCCTCCTCTCCTTTGTGACGGCAGTAGGAGCTTCTCGGAGATATCCCTAGCGATCGATTGTGTTTTCTCATATCTCGGTTAGTATGTGTTCGTTAATCGGTTCATGTTTCTGTGATATCTCGATCCATGCTTGTGCTTAGTTGATGTGTGTTACTGCTGTGATTATAAGAATATGTTGATGTTATAGATTTTGGTATGTATGGTGTAGTTGGATATAAATCATTTTATACGAAACCTAATACAATCGAATGCTCGGTTCTGGATATTGTTATTATTATGTTCTGATTCTGAATATAAGTTAGCATCTTGATAGGGTTCAATGGTATGATTGTTGGATGTTAAATTAATATGTTATACACAAAAAATAGGGTTTATGCTAGACAATGATTCTTGGATGATTGAGTTATGATGATTCGTTCTGCACATTGACCTTCATATGATCTCTGTTATTGATGACGGCTGTTAGAATGATTAGGGTTTATGTGTTATCCGCATCTGCTGTAACTGATGTCTGCGAAACAGACATCCGACGAAACAGGACTCTCGGCGAAACAGAATGTGTTTCGCCAAGAGTCATCGACGAATTAGAATCCTGTTTCGCCAAACAAGGCCACGACGAAATAGAATGTGTTTCGTCAATTTGTGTTTCGCCGAAAGTGTGTTTCGCCAACTTATGTGTTTCGCCATTATGTGTGTTTCGCCGAACAGTTAATCTGCACAGTAACTTGAGTTAATTCTGTTAAGTGTTAACTGGAATATTTAACTGCTGTTAAGTGTAACCATCTTGTATACGATTGTGAATACGTGCTACATGTTTATACGTGAACAACTTGAACACAAACTGATTTCACATACATGCATACTTTAGGACGGGATTGATTACTTGCGAACACATACTTAGCATACCGAGCAAACCAAGGTGAGTTCACACAAGCCAAGGCATGGGGTTCCCAGGGGGGAATGGGGATTTGATGATTACTGTACATACGTAGATGACAGAACCTACTGCTAGACTAGTAACACTTATTGAACGATCTTCGCACACCTGCCAAGGACATTGGCCGCGATATTATGACTGTCTTCGCACACCTGCCAAGGACATTGGCCGTGAACTAAACTTGCAACATCTTCGCACACCTGCCAAGGACATTGGCCGCGATACAAACAAACCTAGTCTAGAAAAACTTGGGGAAGGACCTTCCCCAACATCTTCGCACACCTGCCAAGGACATTGGCCGCGAACTAAACTTGCAACATCTTCGCACACCTGCCAAGGACATTGGCCGCGATACAAACAAACCTAGTCTAGAAAAACTTGGGGAAGGACCTTCCCCAACATCTTCGCACACCTGCCAAGGACATTGGCCGCGATGGAAACGAATACGATACATTGTAACGAACGAACATACTACTACTCACACTATACTATTACTGAACTGTTAACTGTGAACTCGCTCAACTAGTTGTTGACTCTCTCTTACATGCCTTGCAGGACCTTAGGTACATATGGAGCTTGCACAGGAAGGAGCAGGTCGTTGTGGGATACGGATCGTAGACGATATTTGAACTTATAACTTATTTTGGGTTTTC
The DNA here is from genome assembly GCA_030545235.1 of Helianthus tuberosus. Classification (NCBI taxonomy): domain Eukaryota; kingdom Viridiplantae; phylum Streptophyta; class Magnoliopsida; order Asterales; family Asteraceae; genus Helianthus; species Helianthus tuberosus. The sequence goes on from JARYGA010039871.1 coordinate 36,308, forward strand.
ATTATTATGCTTCCGCTACTTAAACAATGTTTGGTTATGAACATCAGTCATGTCAAGATGAATTACCTTTTCCTACTTTTACACTTAAATACTATGTTTGATATGATTGATGGCTTGATCCTGGTCAGTCACGCCTCCAAGCGGTGATACTCCGCGGGTGGATTTTGGGGGTGTGACAGATTGGTATCAGAGCCATTGGTTATAGAGAACTCGGTTTTAATAAAGGGAAAACGATTTTGTTAAAACCAGACTATAACCAGAACAGTGCTCTCAACGATCCACAACGACGCTTCGCTCCACGTGCAAGGCTCAACACCATAGGTATTACTATTCATGTTACATTACCTACATGCTAGAACTACATAGAACTATGCTCGTGGTATGCCTAGAGTACAGAACCCACTATATGCTATTACTTGAGAACACTTGTGTGCTTACTCTCTTCTGTCATCGCACGATTCGCGAACCTATCTCACTTACGTTATCTTTACTATGAAGATCATGTCTGGACGTATCAACATGACTCAGGACCAGTTGACGGCCCTCATTAACGAACGAGTTACTGCGGCAGTTGCAGCCGCACAAGCAGGAGGTATACCCTGCAGTTACAACTCACACTAGGATCCTTAGATCCTACATTCCTAAATCAACTCTCGTGTTTAAACTTGTCCTAATTCTTTTACACAACAGGTCAAGCACCTGTTTGCACTTTCAAGACTTTCATGGACTGTCGTCCATCCACTTTCAGCGGCACTGAAGGAGCCGTAGGTCTCCTGCACTGGTTTGAAAAGATAGAGTCTGTGTTTGAGATGTGTGAATGCCCTGAGGCACGCAGGGTGAAGTATGCTACCGGTACCCTCGAGGGTTTAGCCCTCACATGGTGGAAAGCTCAGGTCCAAATACTGGGGTTGGTTGCTGCTAACGCCACCCCATGGAACAATTTCAAAGAGATGATCAAGGAAGAATACTGCAGTCGAGATGATATTCATAAGCTGGAAGTCGAGTTTTTCAACCTCAAGATGACGGGGTCTGAGATTGAAGCGTATACCAAAAGGTCGAATGAGCTTGCGTTACTGTGTCCTACTCTGGTGGACAAACGCATCGAACTTTATCTTAAGGGTCTGGTGCCAGAGATCCAAAGTCATGTGACTTCAGCAAATCATGCTACTTACCAGCAGGTTGTTCAGCTGGCTCACCGTCTCACTGATCAGGCGGTGGAGCAAAACAGGTTGCCTAAACGCATCAACGCTACTGCTACCGCTACCACTTCAGTTACTCCTGCTACTCCCAGCGACAATAAGAGGAAATGGGAGGGGGATTCTGGCAAAGGTTCAGCTACTGTTCAGTCTCAAGCTCAGCAACGCAAGACAAATGACTACCAGAGTCCGAATCAGCAATCATCAGGTAGTCAAGGGCAGAGTGGCTATCGGGGAAATCACCCATGGTGTAGAAGGTGCAACAAACACCACAGTGGAAGATGCCGCAGGGAACAGTGTCAAAGATGCCTCAAGATGGGTCATGAGGCTAAGGATTGTAGAAGCGCACGGCCAGCAAATCAGAACCAGCAACAACAACCACCTGCTCCACGAAACCAGCCTCAGCAGCAGCAGCAGGGAAACAGGGGATGCTACCAATGTGGGGCTGAAGGTCATTACAAGCGGGATTGCCCTCAGTTAAACCAGAACCAGAACAATAACAATAACAATCAGGGCAACGGGAACAACAACAATGGTGCTAGAGGCCGTATGTTTGTGATCGGTCAGGGTGATGCCAGGAATGATCCCAACGTGGTTATGGGTAAGTTTCTTCTTGACGACTTTTATGTTACTGTACTATTTGATTCTGGTGCGGATACAAGTTACATGTCTTTAAAAGCTAGTGAAATGTTAAAACGTGCACCAACTCTCCTAAATACCAAGCATGTCGTAGAGTTAGCTAACGGTAAGAGTTTAGAAGCCACACACATAGTTAAAGGGTGTAATCTTATTCTCGCTGGTCAGACTTTCTCCATCGACCTCATTCCTATAACATTGGGTAGCTTTGACGTCGTCATTGGTATGGATTGGTTATCGCAACAACAAGCGGAGATTTTTTGCAAAGAAAAGGTTATTCGTATTCCTCGTTCGGGCAAGGAACCTCTCGAAGTTCAAGGCGACAAGAGTGGTGTCGTGAGTGGCATCATTTCCTTCTTGAAGGCTCAGAAGTGTCTGCGAAAGGGTCACACAGCTGTTCTAGCTCTCGTCACTGATACATCGAAGAAAGAGAAAAAGATTGAAGATATTCCTGTAGTACGTGACTTTCCTCAAGTGTTCCCTGAGGAATTACCTGGGTTACCGCCTCATCGCCAGGTCGAGTTTCAGATCGAGCTAGCTCCTGGAGCAGCACCCATAGCTCGAGCGCCTTATCGTTTGGCTCCAACTGAATTGGAAGAACTGTCAAAGCAGCTACAAGAACTCTTGGAAAAGGGTTTTATACGTCCTAGCTCTTCGCCCTGGGGAGCTCCAGTGTTATTCGTAAAGAAGAAAGACGGTACGTTCAGGATGTGTATAGACTACCGTGAACTCAACAAGGTGACGATCAAGAATCGTTATCCTCTTCCGCGCATAGATGATTTATTCGACTAGCTGCAAGGGTCGAGCTACTACTCCAAAATAGACTTAAGGTCAGGATATCATCAGCTGAGAGTCCGGGATGAGGACGTCTCTAAAACAGCATTTAGAACTCGCTACGGCCACTACGAGTTTATGGTCATGCCATTCGGGCTAACGAACGCGCCTGCCGTATTTATGGATCTTATGAACAGGGTGTGCAAACCCTATCTCGACAAGCTCGTCATTGTTTTCATCGACGACATACTGATTTATTCGAAAAGTCAGGAGGAACACGAGCAGCACTTACGACTTATACTGGAACTTCTACGAACGGAACAGCTATACGCTAAGTTTTCTAAATGTGACTTTTGGCTTCGTGAAGTCCACTTCTTAGGCCACGTGGTGAACAAGGATGGGATTCATGTAGATCCATCCAAGGTAGATTCAATCAAGAATTGGCCTGCGCCTCGTACACCAACTGAAATTCGCCAATTCTTAGGTTTGGCGGGTTACTACAGAAGGTTCATCAAGGACTTCTCAAAAATTGCTCAGCCACTTACACTACTGACGCAGAAGGGTGTTGTTTACCGTTGGGGTAATGCACAGGAAACAGCGTTCCAACACTTAAAGGATAGACTCTGTAGCGCACCTATCCTCTCACTGCCTGAAGGCACGGACGATTTCGTAGTCTACTGCGACGCATCTATCCAAGGTCTTGGATGTGTATTGATGCAGAGGGATAAAGTTATTGCTTATGCTTCGCGCCAACTAAAGATTCACGAACGGAATTACACGACACACGACCTAGAGCTGGGAGCGGTTGTTTTTGCACTTAAGATATGGCGACACTATTTGTATGGTACCAAGTGCGCAATCTACACTGATCACAGAAGCCTCGAACATATCTTCAAACAGAAAGAGCTGAATATGCGACAGCGACGATGGGTCGAACTGTTAAATGACTACGAATGCTCGATCAGGTACCACCCAGGCAAAGCCAATGTTGTGGCTGACGCCCTCAGTCGAAAGGACACCGCGCCTAAGCGCGTGCGAGCTTTACAACTCACTATACAGTCTAGTCTTCCTTCTCAGATACGAAATGCTCAGGTAGAAGCATTGAAACCAGAAAATGTCAGGGCTGAAGCCCTACGTGGCTCAAGACAACGTTTAGAACAGAAGGAAGATGGTGCTTACTACGTTACAGGACGCATTTGGGTTCCACTTTATGGCAACTTACGTGAGCTAGTGATGGATGAAGCTCACAAGTCTCGCTACTCGGTACACCCTGGTTCGGATAAAATGTACCACGATATTAAGACTACATACTGGTGGCCTAGCATGAAGGCCCACATAGCCACATACGTTAGCAAATGCTTGACTTGTGCGAGAGTCAAGGCAGAATATCAGAAACCGTCAGGACCACTCCAACAACCTGAGATACCACAATGGAAATGGGAGCAAATTTCCATGGATTTTGTTACTGGCCTACCTAGATCTCAGCGCGGAAATGATACTATTTGGGTGATCGTGGATCGACTCACAAAGTCTGCTCACTTCTTAGCAATCAAAGAAACAGACAAGTTCTCTACCTTGGCAGACATTTACTTAAAAGAAGTGGTCTCGAGGCACGGAGTGCCCACCTCCATCATCTCTGATCGTGACGCACGTTTTACTTCAGAACTGTGGCAAGCAATGCATAAATCTTTTGGCTCTCGTTTAGACATGAGCACAGCTTATCACCCTCAGACAGATGGGCAGTCTGAGCGCACTATTCAAACTCTAGAAGACATGCTTCGGGCATGCGTAATTGACTTTGGCAATGGTTCGGAGAAACATCTGCCACTCGTGGAATTTTCATACAATAACAGCTACCACACCAGCATTAAGGCTGCACCATTCGAGGCATTGTACGGGCGTAAATGCCGGTCACCTCTCTGTTGGGCAGAGGTGGGAGATAGTCAAATCACAGGTCCAGAAATGGTAGTCGATACTACAGAAAAGATTGCACAAATACGACAACGCATGGCGGCAGCACGCGACCGTCAGAAAGCATACGCTGATTTAGACAGGAAACTACTCGAATTCCAGGTTGGGGATCGAGCGCTACTTAAAGTTTCACCCTGGAAGGGTGTGGTTCGTTTTGGCAAACGCGGCAAACTAAATCCACGATATGTTGGACCTTTCGAGGTTATTGAGAAAATAGGCAAAGTGGCTTACAGATTGAACTTACCACCTGAACTCAGTGCAGTTCACAACGTCTTTCACGTGTCGAATCTGAAGAAGTGTACGTCAGATGAGACCCACATAGTTCCCTTAAAGGAACTCACTATCGACGAGCGGTTGCACTTCGTCGAGGAACCTGTTGAAATCACGGACCGGGATGTTAAGGTCCTCAAGAACACGAGAATCCCTCTTGTACGAGTTCGTTGGAACTCCCGCCGCGGCCCAGAGTTTACCTGGGAGCGTGAAGATCAAATGGAACTTAAATATCCCCAGTTATTCGGAAACCAAGCAACTACTACTGAGGCTGAAGCTACCAATGCTGAATTTCGGGACGAAATTCCAAATCAACGGGGGGATAATGTGACACCCCAAGAAAACCAGTAATCTTCGCAAACCTACTCGAGGAGCCGCGATACGACACAGGTAAACAACGTCACACTACTAGCTTCCTCAGTAACTGCATGCTAAATTTCGGGACGAAATTTCTTTCAAGTTGGGGATAATGTGACAACTCGAATTTCCGACATTCTCTATTCGCATTTAATGCACGTTGACTTTGACTGTTTAGTTGTTGACCTGTTTGACTTCGTAACTGTACACTTTGTGATATGATAAAACGTAGTGTGTTTGCATGGTTATGTGTAATATGATAGCTTGTATGCTGTTTGTAAACTTAAACTGTTAAACTATCAGAGAACTCGACGAAACATAAGTGAGATTCGCCGAGACCAATCTCGACGAAACAGGTCAGTTTCGTCAACAAGCTTCTCGACGAAACAGGCTGTTTCGCCGAGCCCAGTTTCGCCAAAAGCCCAGTTCGGGCCCAGCTTGTTATTTCGGGTTTTAAAACATGTAACAGCCTTAGTTTCACCCATTTATCATAACAACCGAAACCCTAGAGCCCTCCTCTCCTTTGTGACGGCAGTAGGAGCTTCTCGGAGATATCCCTAGCGATCGATTGTGTTTTCTCATATCTCGGTTAGTATGTGTTCGTTAATCGGTTCATGTTTCTGTGATATCTCGATCCATGCTTGTGCTTAGTTGATGTGTGTTACTGCTGTGATTATAAGAATATGTTGATGTTATAGATTTTGGTATGTATGGTGTAGTTGGATATAAATCATTTTATACGAAACCTAATACAATCGAATGCTCGGTTCTGGATATTGTTATTATTATGTTCTGATTCTGAATATAAGTTAGCATCTTGATAGGGTTCAATGATATGATTGTTGGATGTTAAATTAATATGTTATACACAAAAACTAGGGTTTATGCTAGACAATGATTCTTGGATGATTGAGTTATGATGATTCGTTCTGCACATTGACCTTCATATGATCTCTGTTATTGATGACGGCTGTTAGAATGATTAGGGTTTATGTGTTATCCGCATCTGCTGTAACTGATGTCTGCGAAACAGACATCCGACGAAACAGGACTCTCGGCGAAACAGAATGTGTTTCGCCAAGAGTCATCGACGAATTAGAATCCTGTTTCGCCAAACAAGGCCACGACGAAACAGAATGTGTTTCGTCAATTTGTGTTTCGCCGAAAGTGTGTTTCGCCAACTTATGTGTTTCGCCATCATGTGTGTTTCGCCGAACAGTTAATCTGCACAGTAACTTGAGTTAATTCTGTTAAGTGTTAACTGGAATATTTAACTGCTGTTAAGTGTAACCATCTTGTATACGATTGTGAATACGTGCTACATGTTTATACGTGAACAACTTGAACACAAACTGATTTCACATACATGCATACTTTAGGACGGGATTGATTACTTGCGAACACATACTTAGCATACCGAGCAAACCAAGGTGAGTTCACACAAGCCAAGGCATGGGGTTCCCAGGGGGGAATGGGGATTTGATGATTACTGTACATACATAGATGACAGAACCTACTGCTAGACTAGTAACACTTATTGAACGATCTTCGCACACCTGCCAAGGACATTGGCCGCGATATTATGACTGTCTTCGCACACCTGCCAAGGACATTGGCCGCGAACTAAACTTGCAACATCTTCGCACACCTGCCAAGGACATTGGCCGCGATACAAACAAACCTAGTCTAGAAAAACTTGGGGAAGGACCTTCCCCAACATCTTCGCACACCTGCCAAGGACATTGGCCGCGAACTAAACTTGCAACATCTTCGCACACCTGCCAAGGACATTGGCCGTGATACAAACAAACCTAGTCTAGAAAAACTTGGGGAAGGACCTTCCCCAACATCTTCGCACACCTGCCAAGGACATTGGCCGCGATGGAAACGAATACGATACATTGTAACGAACGAACATACTACTACTCACACTATACTATTACTGAACTGTTAACTGTGAACTCGCTCAACTAGTTGTTGACTCTCTCTTACATGCCTTGCAGGACCTTAGGTACATATGGAGCTTGCACAGGAAGGAGCAGGTCGTTGTGGGATACGGATCGTAGACGATATTTGAACTTATAACTTATTTTGGGTTTTCATTATTATGCTTCCGCTACTTAAACAATGTTTGGTTATGAACATCAGTCATGTCAAGATGAATTACCTTTTCCTACTTTTACACTTAAATACTATGTTTGATATGATTGATGGCTTGATCCTGGTCAGTCACGCCTCCAAGCGGTGATACTCCGCGGGTGGATTTTGGGGGTGTGACATATAATCGGTCCAATTATCAATTGAATAACATCAATCTTGTCGGCCAGATTTAAATTGAATTTATTAGTCCATATAAGAGGCCCAATCAAGTGGATGCATATCACGTGATTTCAATTTGTAAAATGCAATTTGTCATGTTTAAAAATTGAATTGTCGGATTAACTATATATATCGGTCCAATGAGATTTGATTGGTATTGATTTTTTCGGTATAGTGGATTGTTTGGCCCAACCACATTTGAACATTAAGAACAAATTGTCAGCATTAGTGATTTTGAGGCCCAATGAGATGTAAGTTGTGAATCACTATTGTCGGCTGTTGTGAATTTGTGGTTCAAATTAATATCAGTATCTTCTAAATCAAACGGCCCAATCACAAATAGCCCACTATAATAGTTTGGTTAAAGACTGATTTCGCCTGAGTGTCATATTTCGCTCGAAAGTGAACGTTTTCGCGTCAAGATCATTTCACAAAATTCGAGTGTCAGTGTATTTCAGATTATTTGATATTGTTTAAACTGATTTAGTTTGTTTGTTTGTTCTCAGGAGATTTGAGGTGTTTTACAAGGCACAAATACCAAGAAATCAAAATGTTTGATGAGAAGGAAAATGCTAATCTTGAAAGAATAAACAATTGGACTTGTGGTTCTCATTTTGAGAAAAAGGAGGTTTTGGTTGAAAGATTTGAACATTTTATGTGTAGGAAATATGAGAACTTTAATGATACGTATAAGCGATATGATGATTTACATAAAGGTTTTGGAATGTATTACTTAATGATATCAGATGCTGAAAAGATATCTAAGTTTGCAGATGCGTTACCATCAGATTGGGATGAATTTTTGGGAAAATTGAAAAAGGATTCTAGGTTCTCAAAATTTGGTTATTATGATTTCATCAGTGAACTTAGAAAACGCAATGATGAGAATGAAGAGAAAAAGAAAGAGTTGATAGAGAAATTAAAAAGAAGCTCAAAATACATAAGTTTGGATGTGTTTCTTGAAATAATCAAAAGAATTGAAAATGGTATTGATGTAAGAAGAAAGATGAAATATGATCACAAGAGAGGTTGTTTTTTAAATGAAGATTTGAATCCTGCTGATATGGTTAAAAATTTTCTTGCAGGAACGTCAAAGATTGAAGAATCCAAGAAAGATGAAACTTCAAAATGTGAAGTTGTATGCTCAAAATGCGAAAAATCTGAAGCAGAAAATGTCAATCTCTTGAAAGATGTGGAGAATTTGACATTGGAAAACAAAGCTTTGAAAGACGAGAAGAAAGCTGATAATGAACAGATTCTGGAATTGCGCTTGAATTGTGAAAAACTGAGATCTGAAAATGACAAACTTTTGAAGAATGTTGAAAGTTTGTCACTAGAAAACAAAAATTTTAAAGAAAAAGAAAAAGATTTTGATAATGAAAAATTAAAGATTGAAAAAGATTTTCAAAGTCAAATGAAGGTTTTAGAAGATGAAAAATCTGTTATTTTTTAAAATAATCTTGAGAAACATATTGAAATAAATTCTCATCTTCAGAAAATCATTCGACTTGAAAATGAAGCTGATTTTGCTCGAAATAAAATTGATGAGCTTGAGAGTAAATTGAAAGGTTTTGTGAATTCTACATCACATGTTTGTCCAAAACCGATCAATTCAGTTCCAATAAGTGACAATGTCACAAATTTTGACAAAGTCAAAATTGAAGATTTCGATGACAAAGCTGATGATGAAATAGAAAAAGAAAAGAAAAGAAAAATATTTTTAGAATTACAAGAAAAATTTCAAAATACTGTTTTGCAGTCTACTGAAATAGGTGAATGCTCTAAGCAAAAACTTGTTAAGAAGATTGTAGAACAGAAACAAAAAGTTAAAAATATGAAAAATTTTCAAAATGAAAATAAAAGCTCATCAGTTAAGTCATCCAATCATTATGAAAAATTACAAAAATTTAAAAATCAAAATTCAAAAATAGTTGGTAATAAGTGGTGCAGGTTTGACCACAGTGCTCAAAAGCCAAATCCAGCATTGAGGAGGAGAAATGACTATAACCAAGCCAAACAATGTTATGATCTGAAGGTTTGGACTGACAGAAGTGGATGGTACGATAACAGAGTGTGCTACACCTGTGGTGTGAGAGGACACATTGCTGTTAACTGCCAGAATTGGAATTATGAAACTAGAAGATGCTATAATTGTCATATCAGAGGACATATTGCCAGAGATTGCCCAAGGAGATCAATGGGAAGATCGAGGGTTGAATCTCAAAGAATGGCAAAGAAACCAGTCAACGTCAAGCCCAAAGAACAGAAGGTTCAAGAACCTAAAGTTCAAGAAAAGAAAGTGAAGCTTTCTCAGGGGCAGAAAGACAGACTGAGGAAGAAGAGGAAGAAGGTAAGAGAATATCTGGAGAAAATTTTATCTTCAGGTTCACCGGACAGATTGAATAAGAGTTCTGATGAATCAACTAACTCGATTGCAAAGTCAAGCAAGACAAATTCATCGGATACAAATCTGAGGACGAAAGAAGAAAAGAAGAAGAAGAAAATGGTCGGCGATGAATCTGATGTGTCAAAGTCAGACAAGCCACCATCAGGCGATGAATCTGATGTCTCAAAGTCAGACAAGCCACATTCAGGCAATGATTCTGGTTCGTCAAAACCAGAAGAGCCCGTTGTTGAGGTAAAATCTGAGAATTCAGGTTTAACAATGGATGATGCAAATTTTCCGTCATTGTTGAACAAGAATTCAAAATCACCCAAGGCTGGTCAGGCTTGGGTGAATCTTTTCAAATAAAAAAAAACCTGACTTGCCGGATTTCCCAGGTTGGTAAGTGTGGAACAGGTATCGGCATCTTTCTTGAGAAATTCACAGGATGGTAACTGTGATATTTCGAAATTACAAAAAGACTAATCAAGGACATTAAGTTGTATTTGATTTATCTTTCCGACAAGTGATTAAAGGAAAACAATGTGATGTAAGAACCCCGAATTTGTGAAATGACACACAAAACTAATTTTCTGGAAAAACCATTTTGATTAAAACAAACTTAAGTGTTTTGAAATCTAAATGGGAAAATAGTTTGTTGTCAGGGGGAGTTCTGATTGTTTACGTCACAAGGATGGCGAATTGAAGTTATTCGATATCAGTTTGTCACTTTATTTGTACAGTTTGTTTTCAAATTTTCCTTGAAAATCAAAATTGAAACATATTTTGATTTTAGGGGGAGAAAATTTTTAAAAAATTATTAGAAAATTTGAAAATACCAAAAAACATTGAAAAATCAAAAATGAGTTTTGTTGAGAAAAGAGGAAATGATAGTACATCAGTGGACTATCACAGCACGCTAAAGAAATGAAATGTCAAATGTGATAAAGGGTCTCACTAATGATGTGTCGATAGGTTTTCGCACATTTAGTAGATTTATTCGGGATATAAACCTAAAATTTCAAACTTGTGAAATTTGTAGGGAACACTACTTGGATATATAGGTAACCCCTGAAATCTCGTTTGAAAGGTCTCGTATTCTGATATACTAGGTTTGTATACTCAATGATGTCTGGGGTATTATTCTAGGACTTCTGCTGAATGGAAGTTCTGACCTAGTCCTTGGATAATACTTTCCATAAATGCTTGAAACATAGCATAAACCCTCAGCATGCAGATGAAACAATAAAATTGATAGTCGCTGCTGTTGTAGCTAAAAGATCCTCTAAAGGGGACATACCGTAAAGTCGAAGCTGATATCTCTCTGCGTATACGAAAGTATCGACCTGAGATCCCTTGGCCCTCGCATTACCTAATTTATGTACAGATATCATTGTAGTATACTCATCTGTAATACTGAATATTGGGATTCTGGATACGGGAGTATATTCAAGAGGTGGGACACATGAATGAGCTAAGTTCATAAGACATCTAAATCATATCCTGAGTAAATTGAAATTTGTGTGAGGATTTAAGATGGATCATTATATCGACAATCAAGGTGAATCGTTTAGAACTTAAAATAATTAAAGCTTAACGGTGCTAGTGATTTGTCTCATAAACTGATATGATCCTCTTACACAAACTCACAAAAATATTGTTTGTATATATTTGTTTACTGCATTTCATTCAAAAACAAAAATCCAAAAAGATTTTCGGAGTGTTTTAGCATAAAATTTTGAAAATTCAAAAAGATTTTCGACAACTGATGTTGAAGAGCTGATATTCAAAATTCGAGTGCTAAATATGATGAACTACATTGGATTGGGAGAATATGTTGAAAACTTTGAATGTCATATACAAATGTTTTGAAAGATTGAGGGGTTAGTCAATCAAGGTCATTCACTTGAACTTGATGTAACTATATAGATTGATGAATGAATGGTTTCTACCAGTAAGTTTCTTAAATCTGAGTGTTATAAATTTGTGAAACTTATGTTGAGGTAGATGATTTGCAGGTTAACCAGGTTTCAAATCCTGAGCAGATGCAGAATAGAGCCAGGAATTGATCCTGAACTTGTGAACTTGTGAAAGCCAGACTACGATCCCGACAGCTGAGTCTAAGGGGGAGTCTGAAGACGAGCTCAACACAAGAGGAAGCGTGGATTCAAAGAGCCAGATAACTATCTTGGAGGAGCTTGTATTCAGAAAGGCAGGTGACGATCCCAAAAGCACGGAAGCTTGTCGACAGGGGGAGCCTGAAGAAAGAGATTACCGAGAGGGAAAGAAACGGAAGTCAAAGACAGATCCACGGGGATTCTGTTCGAAAAAGAGAAAGACAAGATGCTACGAGATTTACTACGGCAATATCCAAGGGGGAGTCTGTTAGTGCATTATGTGTCTATCGCCTTCGTCAATCAAAATCGTAGTAGAACCCGAAGAATACAAGACTTGATGATGTTACTAGTTAGTAAAGGCAAGGTGGCAATTTTGTAAATAATGAGATTTCTCATTATAACCTTGTGCCTATAAATAGGAGCTTTAGTTGTAAAGTTTAAGACTTTTGGTTCATTTGGAGATTTAGAGATCTAATCCTAGAGAGAGAAAGTCTAGAGAGAGAAAGTATCTCCACGTGATTCACGGCTTTGTACACGACATCATATCAATAGAATCACGTTATTTGTACGTTCTTGTGTGTTCGGTCACGCACGTTCATGGATTCCGCACGTCGAACGTTCGTTACGCAATCGTACGGTGTCAAAACCGATCCTACACTAATCACATAACTCTAGTTTATCACATTACATCATAACCGATAATTTACATAGATCTAGTGATTCATCATTACCAAGAATTATCAATTAATCATTATCCAAACATTCAGATCGGATCACACGAAAACATCAGTTTATCATCATCATATAGAGTCTTAGTTAACAATCATCGTTCATACGATCATAACAATACTGAATCATGGCTCTAGCAAAACCCTAGATCGTAGCTGTTCTTATACTAGTAGTATGTTAATCAACAAGCATTTTCCCAGCCAAGCATATCGAGAAATCAAATCTAGATAAATGAGAATACACTAACAAGATTATGAGATATGAGAGAGGATGTTGGAATCGAAGGGGACAGAGCTTCGAATGGGAATGGCGGCCGTAATCACCAAGGAGATCAAAGAGTGTGCTAGGGTTTGCTATGATTTCTAAATCACAACCACAACTACCTAGTCCATCGATATAATCTACCACATTAATAAGTCATAGCACATGAACATAACTCACACACAAGATAACATAGAACAATATGTGAATAGCAAAGATACGAGTTTAAGGTCACGGTGTTAGACGAAGCTAACTTTGAAAGTTCGGGTTGTCACATCATCCCCAACTTGAAAGAAATTTCGTCACAAAATTTGATAAGCAGTCAGTCTCGAAGAAGGAGTAGTAGATCAAGATAACTGTGGGGTTTCCTCGGGTGCCACATCATCCCCAACTTGAAAGGGAATTTCATCCTGAAATTCGCCAGTCGCATCAGGATTTGAACAATTGAGGATGCTTGAGCTTCATCTTATTCCTAGCGTTCCCATGTGAACTCTGGTCCATGTCTTGAGTTCCAACGAACTCTTATAGGGATTCGACTGTGCTTACGATCCTTAACCTCCTGGTCCATGATTTCAATAAGTTCTTCAACAACTGCAACTTATCATCGATCTATGGTTCTTGCAAGGAGACCGCAAGTGTTTCGTCGGGCAAACACTCCTTCGGATTTGAGGTGTGAACAACAGCGTGAACACTGTCCAGTCTGTCAGATAACTCATGTTTGTAGGCTACTTTACCGATTCTTTCCAAAATCCTGAATGGTCCAACGTATCGTGGGTTAAGTTTTCCATGCTTCCCAAAGCGCACCACACCCTCCCAGGGTGAAACTTTCAACATAACACGATTGCCTACTGTGAATTCTAAGGGTTTCCTACGTTTAACAGCTTTTCTGGCGGTCACGCGCTGCCGCCATACGATTTCTGAGCTAAACCATCTTCTCAGGAGTTTCGAGTACAAGTACTGGACCTGTGATTAGCTTGTCACCCACCTCAGCCCAGCAAAGAGGGCGGCATTGTCGTCCATACAATGCCTCGAACGGAGCTGCTTGAATACTAGAATGGTAACCATTGCTGCAAAACTCTACCAAGGGTAAATGTCCTCTCAACTTTTACCAAAGTTATTCACACATGCTCGTAGCATGTCTTCGAGTGTCTAGATGGTTCGTTCACTCCGACCATCTATCTAAGGGTGAGAAGTAATGCTAATGTCTGGACGTGAGTCGACGGATTAGTGCATCACCCGCCACAAATCAGATACCAATTGCGGATCATGATCAGAGATGTTAAAGGCTGGAACCTCGTGCATGGGTATCATTTCTTCCAAGTAGGAGTCCGCAGGCAACGAAGACTTGTCACCTTTCTTGATCGCAAGCAAGTGTGCTGATTTCGTGAGACGATCAACGATCGCCCAAATGGTATCGTTTCCGTTTCTAGTTTCGATTGACCAGTGACACAATCCAGGGCAGTCTGTTCCCATCTCCATATGGGTGTTCCTGGTTGCTGAAATAATCCAGATAGTTTCTGATATTTTCGCCTTGACTCTCGCACAAGTCAAGCATCGTTCTCGTACGTTGCTATGCGGGTCTTCATGCCGGTCACCAGTACTAGATCTTTGGGTCTTATTACATCCTATCGAAATCCAGGCGAATAGGATAGTGAGACTTGTGGTCTTCGTCCAACACAAGTTCCCTAAGGTTGCCGTATAGTGGGACCCATATTCCCTCTATGAAGTAGCGAATACCATCCGATTTTGCTGCAAGTTGCTTTTCCATGCCTCGCATGGATTCCACTTGAAGATTCTCTTCCTTCAACGCTTCGGTTTTTGGCAGAACGAATATGATCAGGTAGGTTTTACAGTCATGGTCGTTCAAGAGTTCCATCCAGTGACGCCGTTGCATGTTTAGCTATTTCAGATCAAAGACATGCTGGAGGCCCTTGTGATCGGTCTAAATAGTGCATTTGGTACCGTATAAGCAACGCCTCCAGATACTAAATCCAAAACCCATGGCTTCCACCCTAAGTTGTGAGTCGTGCAGTTCTTCTTGAAAGCCTACAACTGCTGAGAGACGTAAGCTGTTGGTGCATTTATGTCTATCGCCTCCCTCAATACGATTCGTAGCTGAAATAAAAGAATACTTGAGCTTATAGTGTTATATTTAGTAGAAAGGCAAGGTGACATTTATGTAATTAATGAGAAATCCCATTAAGCCCCTTGGCCTATAAATAGAAGCTTTAGGGCTTTTGATTAGAACTTTTGCCACATTTGAGATTTGGAGATCTAGAGCTAGAGAGAGAAAGTCTAGAGAGAGAAAGTGACGTCGTGATTCAGGTGCTTGTATGTTTTCAGATTTATCAATAGAATCACAGATTATATTACATCGTGTGTGTTCGGTCACGTTCGTGTACGGATTCCGCACGTTACACGAGTCGGTTCGCAATCGAAACGGAGTCGAAAACCGATCCTACAAGTGGTATCAGAGTAGGAGCTCGATTGCACGGAACAAACACGCAAAAACGCACGAGAATTCAGCTGATTCAGAGTCTAAATCACATCAGATTTGTCAAAATTCTCTTTCTACTCATTTTCTTCACGTTCTTGACTGAAAATCGCAAAATTAAACGGGTTTTTACGGATAAAAATTGCTGAAATTTTGATATGATGTGCGGAAATATCTGATCTAAAAGCCTACAAAATTTCAAGTCATAATTTCAAACGGTTAGTGAAAATTCATAATTTTTGTGGCTCGAAAAATATCAATGTTTTTTCTGCTGTTCTTGATCATCATTTCTCGGATCACTATCCGATCATAATTATATTTTGATTGTTCATTTTTATAAAAGTGTCGGATCACTTTTCGTACGGATTGTAATCCGAGCCATATATCTCATCCGACACTTTGCCAGTTGCAAACCCTCGGATACTTATCCGATCCTCACACTTACAAATATCTGATCCGATTCATTTTACACAAAGTCTTTCATTTTACACAAAGTCTTTCATCGGTCCAAATTTTCATATTATTACAAGTACATGTGCTTTTGTATCAGAATTCATGTGATACATCGGTCCATGTGTTAAAGTGTATCGGTCCAATAAACCCATGTGATGTATTAATTTGACTTGCATGTGAAAGGATTTAAAGTCTGTCCATTTAGTCTAGCGGTCCAATTAGCATTTAAATTCCATATTGTTGTCTGCCATTACTATTGCTTTAAAAAAAATCTAGTATCTGATCCATTAATGTTTTTGAAAAAGTAAATTGATCAATCATAATGTCGGCCGTTTAAAAGGTTGCATGTGATTTTGATATAATCAAAGAAGTGTTAGGTAAATTATATTACATACAAATTAAGTGAGTTGTCAGTTTATAAAAATTGGTGATTCAATTTAAAATTGATATTAATAAATGTTGTTGGATATATTTGAAATACTCAAAAGTCAAGCTATGGTCCAATAAAATCATGTTGATTGCATAAGTGTGAGACATAACATGTGATGAATGGCACTTTGATCCATAGTTAGGTTGTTCAATATTGTTTTCTTATAACTCATTCGATCGAAGCGGTTTAAGATTGTCAACTATCGACACTACTACAATATGAAGCATTAGACGGTGTTCAAGATCTTTTTTAGACGGTGTTATAATAATAACCCCGTCTTAAAATCAATTCCTCACATTGCTGTTGTGCCAATCCAATTAAAATATTCAACAAAATTCCATATAACCCCGTCTTATGCTTAAACCCCGTCTTAAAATCAATTCCTCACCCTTTAAACGGTGTTCCCTTTTAACACCGTCTTATTCTTATATATGCACCGTTTTTAGACGGTGTTTTTGGACACCGTCTTATATACTCATCAATTATCACCCATTCTACCCTAACATACTGTCATTTGCTCAACCAAAACCCTAGCCTCCATTCCCCTTCTACTCAGCCATTCAGACTTGCTCAACCAAAACCCTAGCCTCCATTCCCCTTCTACTCAGCCATACGCAGCAAACCCCTCCAGCCGCACCACTCCAGCCGCTGGTTAGTTTTGGTTCGATTTCCCTCCAGCCGCACCAATCCCTTCCCCTTCTACGCAACCCCTTTGGGACAGGTTAGTTTTTCGTTCGGTATTGTCGGTTTGTCGGGTTGGGTCTAGCTGCAGCCGTTGATTTTCGTTCTGTGTTGTCCGTATGGTAGTTTTATCATATATATATATATACTAATATTTTATATATTGCATATAGCCCCAAAGTAACAAATTACAAACATGTGGCAGGTAAACGGGCAACAAGTTGCGCCGCAACCCCCTTTTGAATTGCAAAACCAATCCTACTAAAGACGAAACGACCCTTAAAGGTTGAGAGATTACTATTCACAACCCGTTGGTGAGGGATATATATATATATTGTCAACTATGTACTGTGTACTTCAATGACTCATTGGCTTGAATTGTTATTCAATTTCTGTTTATGTGTTCTTACATTGTTAGTTAATTTCTCTTTATGTGTTCATAAATTCAATAGCAGTTTCTGCTTATGTGTTTTGTAATTGTTAGTCAGTTTCTGTTGATGTGCTCTTAAATTCAGTAATAGTTTTTGCTTATGTGTTATTTGATTTAACTACAATTAGTTTCTGTTTATTTGCTCTTAAATAGTCAAATTTAATAATAGTCAAATTTAATAACAAAATCTGTGAAAACCTTCATATTCTTTCTTACCTTTTTGTATTGTTAATTGATTGGTGTTGTATGTTGCTGATAATGTGTAGATCGCTCTTGCTGGTTTGGTATCCAGTTTGGCACTTTGGGATCTGTATGCATATTGCAGTAAACGTTGGGGGTTAGATAATCATCCCGTTACTCGAGAATGTTTGCTTCGGTTGTTACAATGCGGTTAGTTTTCAATTTTCCATATGCAGATTCCTATGTGATTCACTTTGTATGTAATGTGATCGATTGCATATTATATTCTTTGCGTTCGCTGGAACTGTTTTGATATCTGGTTACTGGATGACTACATTAGTATCTAATGAAATCTTTCTGATATTGGAATTTCAGCCACTGCAGTTGTTATATTCGTGTGCAATGTTCAAACATCGATCATATACACTCTTGCACTTAGCTATGCAGATCAGTCGAGCCATCTCTTTTTGATCATTGTGACTGTACTTTTTCTAAAGTGTGTAAGCGTTGTAGTGATGATGCTGCATGCCTCGTTCCGGAAGCTGACTCCTATC
Organism: Helianthus tuberosus; assembly: GCA_030545235.1. NCBI lineage: Eukaryota > Viridiplantae > Streptophyta > Magnoliopsida > Asterales > Asteraceae > Helianthus > Helianthus tuberosus. The sequence goes on from JARYGA010039871.1 coordinate 54,543, forward strand.
AAGCAACCTACTGAAGGGAAACCGAAGTAGAAATTTTTGCAAAGATCTGGGCTCTTCGGTGATATAACGTAGGGGTGAACCGCGGGTTCGTGTAAGCAGAGTTAATTAAAACAGGTAACATTAATTGTTAATGTCATGTAATCAATTTTTATTTATATGTTATGCACCACATAGATCAGCTGTTACCAAGTGTTATTCTTATCTGAGTTATGTTCTTAAAACTACTTGAGAGTTCGAGGTACCTACCTTTGATGGTGATTTTGTATATAGTTCAAGAAAGCTTAATTGAGTGGACTCACATGAGATCAAGAAACCAAGTTAAATAATAATAATATATGTTTGGTGCACACTATGCTATAACTATGTATAAGTTCTGATCTTAATTTCTGTTTAAGGTGCTTATGATGGCATATTAGTTAAAACAATTCTTATAATGTGAAAGTAGATACATATAGTTAAAGTTGCCGTTTATAGGCTAGTTTATCATGAGATGATTTATTAACCAAAGTTGTTAAAAGATATAGTAGTACCTGTGATTACATATTAGTCCAGACAGCTCTTATAATGTGAAAGAAGATGCATGTAGTTACACTTGTCATTTATAAGTTACTTTATTATGAGATGATTTATTTACTAGCCAGAGTTATCAAGAATATAGTGTTCTCCTTGAATTGCATACAAAAGTTCTTTGTGTACGATTCCTTCTAATATAGCCCAGTTGTTTTTTTTGAACGACGATATAGCCCAGTTGTAAAATTAACTTTCGATATGAGTGATGTTTCCTTTGATCATAGTTGTCGATAGCGAATAGCGACAAATAGCGACAAGGCACCTATAGGCTACGTAGCGAATAGCGACAAATAGCGACGGCTATTTTATAAATAGCGATTACACTAGGAAAAGATTTTTGAAAATTTTTACATGTATATTACATCAAAATACCCTTGTATATATGCTATTTTACATGTATATTTAACAAAAACTAATAGTTAGTAGCAAAAGTAGCGAATAGCAACCAATAGAAGTATATAATAACTCAATATCATACAAAGTAGTAAGAAATTAAATTGGTGAGTCAGTTATGATTTTTTTTATGATTTTAATGTGATTAAGCATATGAGTTTCTTTCCTTCTTAATTTTACATTTAGTAGGTTTATCATATATATTGTCAACTATGTACTGTGTACTTCAATGACTCATTGGCTTGCAAAAAAAAAGGTTAACTGAAGGTACATCACTTCATTTTATATTTCAGCTGTTGCGAGTAGAGGTGGGAAGATGAGCAGTTGGGTAAAGGGTCAAAACGGGCCGAGTTGAAGGCTTCAGTGATTTCTTCGTTCTTCAGTTTCACTCTTGCGCCTGGATCGGAAGTGCACCAATGGCTATCTTCATATCTCCCGAAGGTTAGCTTTTCTTGTTTAATTGCATCATTTATAAGCTTAGAGGCAAAGTGCATGTGATGGGATTCTAAGTGTTAAGAATTACCTTATGTACGCGTGTCTTGAAAAATTGTACTTAGCGTATGCTGATGCAAATATCAAATTTGGATAAAATATCAAATTTGAAGAATTGTACTTCAGAGTGTACGCGTGCCTTTAAAAAAAACTGACCCGACCCGAAACCCGTTCTGACCCGGACCCGTTTCGACCCAAACCAAAACAACCCTTTTTTTTTATAATTGACCCGTTTTGACCCGAACCCGTTTTGACCCATGACCCGATCCAACCCGACCCATTTGCCAGGTCTAATATGTATATATATATATATATCTTAGCTGTTTATTTTTTTAAAACTTAGAAGGTTTAGTTGATTATATAGTTGTTTTTAGATGTATATAACATGTAAATATATACATAACTTTATTGACGATGTTGTTACCGGTTTTTCTCTTTGCCTTAATTTTTAGTCTATAATATTTGTAATAACTATTTCTATCTACTTTTATTTTAGATGTGGCACGACACGAGAGAGGCTACGGATAATGAAATAGATGTTTTGTTGATGACGTTGATGCCGAAGTTTTTTAAAGAGTTAGGTATCTCGTTAGATTAGCTTATGTAGTTTATTTATACAACAATTTAACGTAGTTTGTTATGCATTCAACAAATGTTTGTAATTTGACGGGTTTATTTCCGAATTGGATGTCTATGGGTTTATTTCCGATTTGAATGTGTATTATTTTGGTTTGATTTGAAAATGTTCCATTGGTAAGTTTGATGTATTTCTGGAAAACCTATTTTATTGTAAATGTTTTTTTTTCAGCAGATGTTATAAGACGGTGTTAAATAATATTTGTTTTAATTAAGATTTGAAATGTTTTTATATTAAAAGACGGTGTTCATTAAGTTTAAGCCGGTGTTAAAATTGAACACCGTCTAATAAGACTTGATTTTAAACCAGTGTGCTTTAAGACGGTGTTGAAAACACCGTCTTAAAACCCATATCACCCCGTCTAAAGATCTGTTTTGTAGTAGTGCGAGTGGCCAATCGATCGATTGGCCATCCGATACTCATCCAAAATTCAAATTTGTTCATAGGTGTATCTGATCTGATCCTTTTTCAAAAGCCCATATATTCATTAAGTGATATATTCGGCCCATTTATCATACATTGTCACGTGATTTTATTTAGTGGCCCAATAAAATTTGATAATTTGGTCAAATCTTCGAACCACCAATCGACCAGATCACAATCCGATCCTCGTGCATTAATTTCAGCTTTGTAAAGTGTTAAGTGTCGAGTGGCAGTTCGAGCGAACCACCATCCGATCTCAAACACTTTATTTGTTTGTTTCAACAGGTCCAAGTGTCGGATAGCATTTTGTTTGTGTCAATCGTCGGATGACCAACCTGCCGAACTGACATCCGATACTTTGCCATCCGATCATTGTTATTCTGTTGACTTTGTTGACCCCACTCGATTGGATACACATCCGATCCAACTGTTTGATTGTCACACCCCCAAAATACCACATGCGGATTCACCGCGGGGTGTGTGACGTACCAGGATCCAAGCCACCAATCACATTGAACCAATATTAAATATTCAAATAAAACATTCGATTCATTGCAAAGGTAAATCCAAGTCATAAGTTTAAACCAAGGAAAAACGTTCAGCGGAAGCATAAAGTGAATTGTTAAACAACTGTTTCTAAATAAGTGTTCAAAACCAATGCATCAAATATCCAAGAGTCTCGATCCATGACCACTCCAGCACTCCCAGATAGCAAGTCCATAATATGAAACCTAACGACCTGCAAGCATGCAAACAAGTGTGTCAGACGACGCTGGTGAGTTCAAAGTTTTGTTAACGCGTTTAGTTACCAGATATGTATAAAACAGTTCAACAGTTCAATGATTTAATTTGATGTTGTTATTAACTCGATTACCGCAAATGGCTACAAGATGTATTTGCCCAACCCCAATGCCTCTATCAAAGCATTGGTCAAGTGGTCAAGATAATTAGTTCACGCCCGTCCTCCCCGGTACGGTGTTGTAACGACTCACACAAAAATGTCCTAAACCGTTCCGTAAGCATAAACCTGGACCCTGATATAACAACTCTCATTAAAAATACTATTTCTTATTTTAATTTGCTTAAGAGGAAACCCTAATTGAGACACCCAAGTAATCCTGCACAAACCCTAAAATTTTCAGAATAATCAGAATCAGGATCAGGGCCCCTAAAACTCAGGGGGGGCATTTCCCATTTACGATTATCATCACAGTTTGCTGTCAGAATTGAATTTTCTCGAACCGTCGACTCATCAGGGCTACCCAGGTGACGAAGCAGGCCTAGCCTACTTTGACTTCCCAGGCGATACGCGGGAGAAACAAATACATCTTCCGCGACACGCGGGAGAAACCAAATTTCAGTATAAATAGAGGGGTGTGGCACTTGATTTCTGGCGTTAGTTCGACATTCAAATTCGTTTTCTACACTGAGTTATACTCCAATTCGTTCAAATCACACTTTCACGTAGAGATACGCTGCTACAATACAGGGTATTAACTCAATCATTGCTACAATTCTTTCCTTTCCTTCAGCTTTTATTATATTAATTAGTAGCTCGGGATCATGCCTTCTAAATCCCGAAACTCTGCCCGTTATTAGGGTAATAACTCTAATCGCTGCTACGATTCAATGTCCGATCGATTGAAACTATCCGACCGGATGTTTAAGCGCTATCCTTTGTCATTAGTCGTGATTCCGACAGTATGTTTGAGTATCACCCGAACTCGGGGAATACTCTGTCGTTCGTTGTGAATCCGATGGATGTTTAAGTGATTGCACTTTGTCATTCGTTGTGAAGGTTTTGGTCTCGTGAGTTGTCGTTAAAGTTGAATTGAGTTAATACACTAATACGAGTTCCATTGTGTCTAGAAATTAAAACTCGTAATCAGGGAGCTAGAATATTTAATAGCTAAGTAAATTGTAGTTAAATAAATTTATTAAACACACTTAGTTATTAAGATAACTTAGCAATTAAGAAACCTTAATAAATAAGTTAAACTTAATCAAGTTAAGTAAGATTAATTAATCAGTTAAGCATGATTAATTAAGTTAAGTATAATTAATTAATCAGGATTAAGTAAGTTAATCAAGATTAATTAAGATTAATTAAGCTAAGCAAGATTAATTAAGCTAAGTAAGTTATTTAGTTAAATGGATAAGGAAACTTAATAATTAAGGACACTTAATAGTTAAGGAAACTTAATAGTTAAGGAAACTTAATGGTTAAGGAAACTTAATGGTTAAGGAAACTTAATGGTTAAGGAAACTTACTAGCTAAGGAATAAATCTACCTATAAATAGGAAGCTTAGGATTCATTTTCCTTTGTTCATTTATTTTATTCTTCTCTCTATACGTTGGTGTTCTAACCAATAATCACCAAAGCGATGTCCTGTCCGATCGATTCAGGAACCATCTAACGAATGTCGAAGTGTTGTGCTTTGTGAATTTCGTTAAACGGAATCCAAAGTACTATACTTTGTGAGTTCATTAAATGGATACCAAAGTACTGTCTAAATAAGACTATACTTTGTGAAATTCGTTAAGGTTCGAATCTCGTGACTACCGTTAAGGTTTGATTTGGGTTTTACACAAATACGTATTCCATTCTGTTAAACTATGTGTTTAACTACCAAGAATACTCCCAACTACACACTTACAATCAAACAAACTATTAAATCATCAGAAGATCCAGAATAATAAAGTGCATGCTTAATTATCGGAAGAAGTAGAATCAAGAAGATTGTTAACTCAATCCTGCATGCTTATAAAGTGAGTCATTCTCTTTTTATCAAATCCACAGCCACCAACATCACTCCACACCTACGCCAGTTCCGGCTACATCGCTTTCACGTCCCCTGCTCCTTGTTGTGCTCAGGTCTGATTGTTTGTTTGATTGATTTGTTCCGGCTGTTGCTGTTTCTGTAAATCAATTTCTGCTTTTGTTTGTTTAATTTGTTCAATTTGTTGATTGTTTGAATATGTTTTACATCATGACTCACTGGTAGATTGTTTAAGATCATTTAGCGTGTTTGTCTATAATTTCTCTCCGTACATAACTTTCTCTCCGTACATACCAACAACGGTAACTTTCCTTCGCCGGTAATACAACCGGCGACCACTACCGGAGACCACTTGTCTCGCAGGTACAACCTCCGGCGACCTATTCTCTTGTCTTGCAGGTACAACCACCGGCGACCACTTATCTCTTCTCCGACAACCATCCTATCCGACGGATTTTACGGGGGCAGTGTCCGACCACAAGACCCAGCTCCGACGACTCTACCGACCACTTTTCTTCGCTCCGACGGTCCTCTCCACTACTCCGGCTTCAGAACCAGCTCCGGCGAGCTTTCTCCGGCTACACCATACCCCTGTTACAGTCTTCGGGCAGAGGCTTCAGATTCTAAGACATCTCGGATTTCTGCTATGCTAAGACATCTCGGATTCTAATAAATAAAAGGTGATATCTTTCTGTCTCTAAACTTGTAGACCTAATTGTGGTTACGAGTCATTAATCTTATCTTTGGAATACCCTAACTTGGGCATCTCGGTTGTAAGTTTTCTGCACCTTTTAAGTTTATTTGTCTCATGAACTTGGGCTGATACTTGTGCATTTTATTTACTGGGTTAGGAGTACCGTATTTTTTTTTTTTTTTTTTTTTTTTTGAGGAAAGACATACCTCTGATTACTTGTGCATCTTTTGTGCTGCATTATTGAGTTCTTTAGTATAGCTTTTATATTCCCTGTTTCCTTGCTTGTTTGTTATCTAATATTTTGGGTTATTATTTAAAACTCTTATTAGTAAACTTGATTATAACACTCTATTTGTTCATTAATTATTGATTTTAGACGCACCATATTGATTAGTGTATGTTTAGTGCTCACCCATTGACACTGTCTACCCATTGTATGCTGTGTTCACTGTGTGTTTTATGTTACCCACTATAGTGTTTTAGCGAGTTTTACGGGATCGATCTATTTGTTTATGCGTGTGCCCTTTTTGGTTTATCGGGTGATTTGTAGCAATCATAGACGGTAGATATAATGATTTTCCATTGAGATCATGTTCGAGGACGAGGGGTGCAGGGAGGGGAAAAGAAGAGGGGTATAGTTTGCGTGTGGCTTCGTGGAATGTAGGGACCCTTAGTAGTAAGTTGTTGGAGATCATAGATACACTTAAAAGACGTAGGGTAGAAATAGCGTGCCTTCAGGAGACTAGGTGGAAGGGACATAAGGGGGATGAGCGCAATGGGTACAAGTTGTTATATTCAGGGTCGGATGGAGTAAAGAATGGGGTAGGATTTCTAGTGGCTATAAACTTGTACAAAAATGTGGTAGAGGTGATACGACACAATGATAGGATCATGGTGTTGAGATTAGTACTAGGAGAGGAAGTAGTGACAGTTGTTTGCGCTTATGCTCCACAAGTGGGATTAGGGGATCAAGAGAGGAGAGACTTTTGGGACTGCCTAGACGAAGTTGTGAGGGCCATACCTAGGGAAGAAAGAATTTTCATAGGAGGCGATTTTAATGGCCATATTGGTAGACATAGTGATGGTTTTAGTGAAGTTCATGGGGGTTTTGGTTTTGGTGATAGGAACAACCCTGGTAGGGATTTGTTAGAGTTTGCGGTGGCTCACAACCTAGGTATCTTGAATTCTTTCTTTAAGAAGAAAGAATCACAGTTGATTACTTTTAGTAGTGGTGGACGTAATACCCAGATTGACTATTTTTTGATGAGGCTAGGAGATCGAAGGCGGTGGAGGGACTGCAAGGTTATACCAGGGGAGACAGCAGTGGCTCAGCACCGTTTATTGGTGGCGGATATAAGCATGAGAGGAAAGCTGACCAAGGGAGAGAGGGTAATGCGACCTAGGGTTAGATGGGGTATGTTAAAGGGCGACAAAATCGAAGTGTTTAGAGATAAGGTCCTCTCAAGGACATCTCCTAGATTAGATGGGGACGCAAACCAAATGTGGGAGGACATGGCAAACATCATTACTAATGTGGCGAAAGAAACGCTAGGGGTCATAACAGGAAAGCGGTATGGACATAAGGAGTCATGGTGGTGGAATGAGGAAGTGCATACTAAAATAAGGATTAAACAAGGGTGCTTTAGGGATCTTTTAAGGTGTACAGTCGAGGAGGAGCAAGTGCTTTTAAGGGTGAGGTATAAAGAGGCCAAGAGAGAAGCGAAGAAGGCTGTGTCAGAGGCGAAGAACGCAGCTTACAAGCAGATGTATGATCGACTGGAAACAAAGGAGGGGGAGCATGACATGTTCAAGATTGCAAAAGCTAGAGAACGTAGAAGGCGGGACCTAGGAGCAGTGAAGTTTTTAAAGGGAGAGGATGGATGCGTTTTGGTCAAAGAACACGACATTAAGACGAGATGGCAAACGTACTTCTACAATCTTTTCAATGGCGGGAGGGACTACCAACAAGAAAATGATGATTCACCTACGCAAAGGCAACTACGGAATAACGGCTACTGTAGACGTATCACACGGGAGGAGGTGAAGACAGCTCTTAGAAAGATGGGAAGGGCTAAGGCAGTTGGGCCAGATAACATACCGATTGAGGTATGGAAATGCTTGGGAGAAGAAGGAGAACATTGGCTAACTATTTTATTCAATTTTATTTTCAAATCGGGGAAAATGCCAGATCAATGGAGGAATAGTGTAGTAGTACCTGTGTATAAGAACAAAGGGGACGCCCAATGTTGTGGGAATTACAGGGGGATTAAGCTGCTAGGACACACTATGAAATTATGGGAGAGAATAATTGAGACGAGAATCAGAAGAGAAACCCAAGTCACAGTAAACCAATTTGGCTTCATGCCAGGGCGATCGACTACGGAAGCAATACATATTCTAAGGAGATTGATGGAGAAGTATAGGGAGAAGAAACGGGACCTACACATGGTGTTCATTGATCTCGAAAAGGCCTATGACAGTGTGCGACGTAGACTGATTTGGGATAGTTTGGAGAGTAGAGGGGTTTCTGGGAAGTATATAGACTTAATTAGGGATATGTATGTTAGGACCGAGACTATTGTTCGAGCGCCTGTAGGGGATACTGAGTCTTTCCCGGTGGAGGTAGGACTACACCAAGGGTCTGCTCTGAGCCCTTTTCTATTTGCAGTTATCCTAGATGAGTTGACAAAATCAATTCAGGAGGCTTTGCCATGGTGCCTGCTTTTCGCAGATGATATTGTGTTAGTTGCTGATAGTAAACATAGCCTGAATGCACGGTTAGAACAGTGGCGATCAGCTTTAGAGGGCAGAGGTTTAAGGATTAGTCGTTCTAAGACTGAGTACCTATATTGTGACTTTAGTGGAGTAGACAACGTTGAGGACATCCAGATCACCATTGACGGTCAAGTGGTTCCGCAGGTTAATAAGTTCAAGTATCTAGGATCGTTTGTTCAGAGGGATGGGGAGATAGATAGTGACGTTGCCCACCGCATCCAAGTTGGATGGTGTAGGTGGAGAGCTGCCACTAGGGTATTGTGCGATAGAAGGTTCCCAACAAAATTGAAAGGGAAATTTTATAGAGTTGCAATTAGACCTGCTATGTTATACGGAACCGATTGTTGGGCCATTAAGGAAGTACAAGCACGCAAGATGGAGGTGGCAGAGATGAGAATGCTAAGATGGATGTGTGGGCACACAAGGTTAGACCGGATAAGAAATGATGTTTTTAGGGAAAGGTTAGAAGTAGCTAGTATATCAGCTAAGATTAAGGAGGGAAGATTGAGATGGTTTGGGCATGTGAAGAGGAGGCAGACAATAGAGCCAGTTAGAGTAGTTGAAACTCTCGTGGTGGAGGGGAGGAGGAGTAGGGGCAGACCCAAAATCACTTGGGATGAGCGGATTAGGCAGGATTTGCAAAAATTGCACCTCTCTGAGAACATGGTCCATGATAGGAGCTCGTGGAGACGGAGGATTAAGGTTAAAGATTTCTAGGAGAGGGTTCAATTGTGCTTTTAGGGGTAGTGTATAGTAGTAGATATGTTTATATTTGTATAGGCTGTTTGTGTTGTTATATTTGTCTTGTTTACCATGCACTCTTTTACCACTCATGTTATATTGGTAGCTTCATACACACACACACACACACATACACCTCATGTTCTATATTTTTTCCTCTTTCTTTCCTGGGTGTTTTGGAGCCGAGGGTCTCACTGGAAGCAGCCTCTCTATCCCTAGGGATAGGGGTAAGGTGTGCCTACATCCCACCCTCCCCAGACCCTGCCAATAGCTCTGCTATTTGTGGGATTTTACTGGGTATGATTGATTGATTGATTGAATTACAGGGATTAAGTTTATGTAATCACCAAATTACAGCCGGTATGTGGGGTATTGTGCACATTACTACTGTTGTTATCACTTTAGGTGAGCGAACCTAATTAGTGATATTCGTCATTCATTGGGGCAGCCAATGGTGATATGACCACAGTCACCGAAATGAGTCGAGTGACAAATACTGTGGGTAGTTGGTTTGATATCAGAAACATTGTAATCTCTCTTAATACTGTGAATTATAACAAATGAGTCGTTTTAGTAAAACTGAATGATTCACTCAGTATTTCCCGCTGACAAAACCTTTTTCAAACATGTTTCAGGTAATTACAGTAGAGATGGATACGGCACTGAAAGACTTCAAGAAATGGCTTATTTTATTAATTAAATCAAATTAAGAAATATTGTTTTATATAATAAAATTTATCTTTATTAAAGCTACCATTGTAAAACATGGGTTTATCTCATCTATTTAATAAATAAAATCCGGTGTTTTCTAAACTCTGATATTTTTCCTAACTCACGGTCCTGGTGAAATTTCCGTTGCAATATTTTTCAAAATAATCACCGGTACCACTGGGCTGTTCGCGGCTTCCGATTCCGTCCAGGGTGGGTCGGGGGTCGTGACAGAAGGTGGTATCAGAGCCACTGCTTAAAGCCAATAGGTGTTGTAATAAAAATACCTAAGCTTATATAAAAGAGTTAGGAGATTGCTATTAACTGGTAGCACACCTGATAACATTTAGATTTGAACTTAAGAAAAGATGCCTTAGTATAAGCTTCGAGATAAGCTAAGTACTTGTGTAAATAAAGTATGATAGATTTTGGTATGCCGTAAAAAAAATGACGATTAGAACATTGCAGGCAACAGCACTTAATTGCTATTAATTCTTGCTTAAAGATATTACTTGGTCTAGAATAAGATATGTTACGGAAATACAAATTTCCTTAATTCTGGATAAAAGTCCTAATAGAAGAGGCACTTTTAAAAATACTATTTATGGGAAATAGAAAATTTTCTCCGGCAATACTGGGTATGGTGTAGCAGACTCTCCAGTTTGTTCGAATATACTGGGATTACCTCTCCGGCGCGAACCGGATAAAACGGGGTATATAATATGTCAAACAAGTGACAAGATTTCCCTAAATAGTATCTTGATTTGATATCTGACTTGTTTTTGGAAATATGAATCTGCTAAATACATTAACCTTATGAAGGGTATGTATATTACAGCATGTGAAATATATGATTATATAGATATGTATATCTATAAGAAATTCCAAAAAGTCAATTAAGAATAAAGCACAAGCATATGTGTCAATAATAAATCTAGATTTCTTTATCAGGAATCTCTTGCATATATCTATAATTCTGTTATCAAACATTATTTTGTTTGATCATCTTTCTCGTAACACATGCGACAAAATAAACGACGGGAACCCTTTAAGTTGGGACACCATCAAAAGTAAAATTTCCAATGCATTATTATAAACTATTAATGCAAGTAAGAAGCATGTAAAGTTGTGCTAGTGCACAAGAAAACACATGAAACTTAAATTATACGTCCACAGACGTCAAAATATTTCACACACGACTTTCGAGGCAAGACCTTTGGAGTATATGATTGGGCACGACAACAACAATGCTCATCCCAGCAGTGGGAGAACTACTGATCAAAAAGCGTCACTTTGCCACATGATCCTACAAACGACATGAATCTTGCTAAGGAACGATAGAACAAGATTTCACAACAATCTGTGCATAGTCTAATCAGACTCATAAATTACTGGCGCTGCAAAAGGAGTCACATATCTTTGCAAAATCCCCTATTTCATTTTATTTGACATTCCTGGGTAATGTCACTTAACAACGGTTATCATCCAAAAGTCCAAATAAAATTCTTAAATTTCTTTTGTTAAAATTCTGACCTCAGTGAATAGACTTTTGCATTGTTACTTCCCTTAATGGTCATCATACCATGAGGATTTCTTTCATAGTAGTAAATATTGATCTGTTTCATTTCTTGGTAAATTTACACACATGCACTGTTTGTTGCGCATGTGGTTCGGTTAATTTATGAAGACCACTGGAGGGCTTCATTCCAAATTGTTGTTTTATTCAAACTCAAATATCGTTTCGCTATACTTGATCTTTGCATTGTAAACCACATTATTGCAAAACGATGACTCTTGGATATCAAGACAATGAACTTCTTGAAAATCTCAATTTCCTTTGGCATACATGGGTTTTTGTTGTGACCATGTCCGAACTTTCTTATTTGATACATGAACTCGTTTTATTTGAACCAAGTTTAATTGTTTGAACTTGCTCGCATTACGTATTCACTTTAAGATTCCATATGATGGATTACAACTATCATATTCGAAATAATCCCAATAAGCACTTTATTTGTTTTGTTTGGTCTTCGACTTCATTGAATCGTTTCTTTGATCACCTTGTGGTGACATTTTCATCAAATTGAAGCTTGCGCTAATCTCGTTTGCAGTCATCATATATGGATTTAATTTATTTATTTTGAATCCGCTTTGTTGGTTTATCATATAAAAGCAATCTTAACACAATTGTGTGCTAAGATAATGATACACAAATTCATTTCATATTTCAGTGTATCTCTTAATGATTCTTATATTATCCATCGAGCGTTTCGTAATCTTTATTGCTTTATCATCTTTGATCGAAAAACATTATTCAGTCATTTCATTTTCAAATCCTACTAGATTTGTTTGAAACAAACATTCGAACTTACTTCATTGAACTTTCATTTAATTTCAAACACGGTGAAACTCATTTCATTCACCACTACTATTATTTCGATTACTACGACACCTTGTGGCGTCACAATAAACTTGTAGCTTGGGCTAATCATAATCATACGAATCATTCAAAACCACGTATGTCTTTCGTTTGACTTATCATTAAAAATAGTCTTAATGCAATTATGTATTAAGACAATGATACACTAAACTCTATTGTATTTCGGTGTATCCTTGCAATTCAATAAATATCAACACATTGATTTTCCTCATATCATAATTCTATAGTTAACAAATTATTTTCGTGTTTCTATTTTCATTTGAGCTTGTGGATTCTAAGTCGTCTTCAGTTGACAATCAAAGTAAGTTTCCTTTGACAATGACTTCTATTGTTTCTAAAGTCATTTTCAACTTGTAAATATTCACATCCATTGATCATATATCTCTTTTGATTTAAATCTAGTCATCTTGAAAATTTTATCATTTCATCTCATTCATTTGACATCGATCTCTTGAATTGATTTAGTTGAGTTATTGAGTCCAATTTATTGTAAAACTCATATTCACAAAATCTGATATTTTTGTACCATCTTCCTTAAAACTGTTCTTACTAACTAAAACGTGACATAATTCTAAAAGAGATATTGTAGCCTAAATCTCGAGGACGAGATTTAAAACAAGGTGGGGAGAATGTAACGACTCACACAAAAATGTCCTAAACCGTTCCGTAAGTATAAACCTGGACCCTGATATAACAACTCTCATTAAAAATACTATTTCTTATTTTAATTTGCTTAAGAAGAAACCCTAATTGAGACACCCAAGTAATCCTGCACAAACCCTAAAATTTTCAGAATAATCAGAATCAGGATCAGGGCCCCTAAAACTCAGGGGGGGCATTTCCCATTTACGATTATCATCACAGTTTGCTGTCAGAATTGAATTTTCTCGAACCGTCGACTCATCAGGGCTACCCAGGTGACGAAGCAGGCCTAGCCTACTTTGACTTCCCAGGCGATACGCGGGAGAAACAAATACATCTTCCGCGACACGCGGGAGAAACCAAATTTCAGTATAAATAGAGGGGTGTGGCACTTGATTTCTGGCGTTAGTTCGACATTCAAATTCGTTTCCTACACTGAGTTATACTCCAATTCGTTCAAATCACACTTTCACGTAGAGATACGCTGCTACAATACAGGGTATTAACTCAATCATTGCTACAATTCTTTCCTTTCCTTCACCTTTTATTATATTAATTAGTAGCTCGGGATCATGCCTTCTAAATCCCAAAACTCTACCCGTTATTAGGGTAATAACTCTAATCGCTGCTACGATTCAATGTCCGATCGATTGAAACTATCCGACCGGATGTTTAAGCGCTATCCTTTGTCATTAGTCGTGATTCCGACAGTATGTTTGAGTATCACCCAAACTCGGGGAATACTCTGTCATTCGTTGTGAATCCGATGGATGTTTAAGTGATTGCACTTTGTCATTCGTTGTGAAGGTTTTGGTCTCGTGAGTTGTCGTTAAAGTTGAATTGAGTTAATACACTAATACGAGTTCCATTGTGTCTAGAAATTAGAACTCGTAATCAGGGAGCTAGAATATTTAATAGCTAAGTAAATTGTAGTTAAATAAATTTATTAAACACACTTAGTTATTAAGATAACTTAGCAATTAAGAAACCTTAATAAATAAGTTAAACTTAATCAAGTTAAGTAAGATTAATTAATCAGTTAAGCATGATTAATTAAGTTAAGTATAATTAATTAATCAGGATTAAGTAAGTTAATCAAGATTAATTAAGATTAATTAAGCAAAGCAAGATTAATTAAGCTAAGTAAGTTATTTAGTTAAATGGATAAGGAAACTTAATAATTAAGGACACTTAATAATTAAGGAAACTTAATAGTTAAGGAAATTTAATAATTAAGGAAACTTAATAGTTAAGGAAACTTAATAGTTAAGGAAACTTAATAGTTAAGGAAACTTAATGGTTAAGGAAACTTCCTAGCTAAGGAATAAATCTACCTATAAATAGGAAGCTTAGGATTCATTTTCCTTTGTTCATTTATTTTATTCTTCTCTCTATACGTTGGTGTTCTAACCAATAATCACCAAAGCGATGTCCTGTCCGATTGATTCAGGAACCATCTAACGAATGTCGAAGTGTTGTGCTTTGTGAATTTCGTTAAACGGAATCCAAAGTACTATACTTTGTGAGTTCATTAAATGGATACCAAAGTACTGTCTAAATAAGACTATACTTTGTGAAATTCGTTAAGGTTCGAATCTCGTGACTACCGTTAAGGTTTGATTTGGGTTTTACACAAATACGTATTCCATTCTGTTAAACTATGTGTTTAACTACCAAGAATACTCCCAACTACACACTTACAATCAAACAAACTATTAAATCATCAGAAGATCCAGAATAATAAAGTGCATGCTTAATTATCAGAAGAAGTAGAATCAAGAAGATTGTTAACTCAATCCTGCATGCTTATAAAGTGAGTCATTCTCTTTTTATCGAATCTATTTACAAAATCATGTTTATTTTAAAGTTATAATTACAGGGATTAAGTTTATGTAATCACCAAATTACAGCCGGTATGTGGGGTATTGTGCACATTACTACTGTTGTTATCACTTTAGGTGAGCGAACCTAATTAGTGATATTCGTCATTCATTGGGGCAGCCAATGGTGATATGACCACAGTCACCGAAAAGAGTCGAGTGACAAATACTGTGGGTAGTTGGTTTGATATCAGAAACATTGTAATCTCTCTTAATACTGTGAATTATAACAAATGAGTCGTTTTAGTAAAACTGAATGATTCACTCAGTATTTCCCGCTGACAAAACCTTTTTCAAACATGTTTCAGGTAATTACAGTAGAGATGGATACGTCACTGAAAGACTTCAAGAAGTGGCTTATTTTATTAATTAAATCAAATTAAGAAATATTGTTTTATATAATAAAATTTATCTTTATTAAAGCTACCATTGTAAAACATGGGTTTATCTCATCTATTTAATAAATAAAATCCGGTGTTTTCTAAACTCTGATATTTTTCCTAACTCACGGTCCTAATGAAATTTCCGCTGCAATATTTTTCAAAATAATCACCGGTACCACTGGGCTGTTTGCGGCTTCCAATTCCGTCCAGGGTGGGTCGGGGGTCGTGACAGGTGTGAAGGTGCCAAACCTAATAGCACTATAAACTAATAACCTTGTTGCCTCCCCGGCAACTATTGGTAGATGTAAGGGGTCTTATATGATAGAAAATAAGTAATAACAAACATCCCATTAACCCGACGTTCCTCCCCAGAACAATTACCAGGTATCCCTCCCCGGGATGCATGCTTGGAAAAAGAGCAGTGAAATCACATTGGTTTGCTCGGTTTTATTAATTACTTGCTCACACTCAAACAGTCACAGCCGATGGTATTTACGTATGCGATATCAGTTTACATTCACAATGTACACATATAATTAACAGTATACACTTCAAACAGTGATTCCCGTATGGCACATAGCAGTTACATAATTCATTTGAATCCACAGTTCACGTATATGTTCCGTAATAATACTTAACAGTTATGTGTCCTATACTAGGTGCATGAACTAAATTATGCCCCTTGTTCATAAGTAAACCTCATTAACAGTAAACCTCATCAACAATAGATATCATTAACAGTAGGCATTATCAACAGTAGACATCATGGCTTTATTAACATAATCATAATCATACATCACAAAAGTTAACCTAGTTCATAGTTCATGTGTTTTATTAACATAATCTACTGCTCCAATTGCTTTCCTCAGACGACGAAAGACCTGACTTAGCCACTGGTTCCTTTTGACGAAACCGTAAGGTGTTTCGTCGATGATTAGAATGACAAAACTCAGATGTTTCATCGGCTGAGTGCATAGCGAAACTAAGAGGTTTCCTCAAACCGATAACAGTTTCATGTAGTGAATCGTGCGTGTAAACAGGACATAGAATTAACATTCTGTGTGTTCTAA
Source organism: Helianthus tuberosus (assembly GCA_030545235.1). Lineage (NCBI taxonomy): Eukaryota > Viridiplantae > Streptophyta > Magnoliopsida > Asterales > Asteraceae > Helianthus > Helianthus tuberosus. Next base: position 71,172 of record JARYGA010039871.1, read on the forward strand.
TCTGATGGTTTAGCAATACAGTATCAAAACCCAAGTGAATAAAAGATCACAATCATTAGAATCCCATAGATCAAACCCTTAACATAAATCAATACAACCCACTAACCCTTGTTTACAATTTCAGATCTTACAAACAGGTTTCGATAGTAACATCAATAATTCAACAAGACAACATCACAGACAAAACACTATCAATCAAGAAGGTACTAACCGAGATACGAGAGATCGGTTTCACGTAAAGAAGAGGTGATGTGTGCAAAATGCAACATATAAATTACATCAATTGTGGCATAAAACTAACCCTTTTTTAGTACTAATGTTGGAAAAAGTATGTTTTTGTCTTCCTTTTGTATTTTCAGGATTAAATGAGCTCAAATTAACAAAAGAAGCAAAAAGGCAGCTAAATATAACATAAATATAAGAAAAGGAATAAACGTGGCATGCCCGACCTCCCCGAAAGCATCTTCCCAAGCAAAACAAGAAAACATGAGGCTGAACACGCCCCGTGCTCAGTGAGCACGGGGGCGTGCCCAAGTGTCAGCATAAAAGACAAAGTTGTAGAAGCTTCCATCGCCCACCACGGGGCCGTGCTCAGCGGACACGGGGTCGTGGTCAACTATAAGATTCGCAGAATCCAGGCAAATCTTGATAGTACAGATATGCTTCTGCACACGGGGTCGTGCCCAGCGGACACGGGGTCGTGGTCAACTAATAAAGACAAGAGCAATTAACGAAGACAGAGAAGGATGTGGACACGGGGCTGTGTCCACTGGACACGGGGCCGTGCCCACTGGACACAGGGCCGTGCCCGAGCTTCTGTTCAGCCTATAAATAGGAGTGCTTGGCTCAAGCTCATACCATCCATTGGCACACCACCTCTCTCACACTTTACCCACCACCCACCACCACCATAACACCATCATCCACCACCATCATCCATTGTCCATCATAGAGTGTGTGAGTCATCTCGGGATCCAAGATTGATCGTAAGAGTTCTTGACAATCAAGGCCATGTTTGCCTAAGTCTCTTACATCACTTGGTGAAGACAAAGTGTCTACTGTAATACTTTTTGTTTTTAATCTTTTCGCACTTTTTAATTGGTTATGCATTAATGACTTTAATAACTAGTTTCTTATGTTGAAGGTGATTCTTCCTTATCGTTTGTCCGTTGTGTCTTGGCATTACTTGAATGTCTATATAAAATAAAAGATTTTCACCATTTATATCTCCACGGTCTATATGGAGGTATCTTGGCTACCTGGTCGGGGGTTAAGGGAATGGTTTGGTAAGAGTCTTGCCATTGTTCAGTGTATAGATCCTGCAAAGGACTTGGGTCAAATTTAGTAGGACCTCCTTCAATACTTAACGGTACTGGATGGCGGGGGTCCAAACTCTTTGATCCCCTCATAAGTTAAACTACTATTAATACTTTAACCCGGCTACTTAGGACTGTATCCCTGCTGACTCAGACTACTTAGCCGAGGGTAACGTCACCTTCAAAAGAGGGGCCTACCACAATATGCATTAATAACTTAATTAATTATCTTTCAATAATCCGACCCTTTAGGATTGTATCCTTGCTGACTCAAACTACTGGGTTGAGGGTAACGTCACCTTCAAAAGAGGGGCCTACTACAATAACTAAGATAATCTCTTAAATAGTGCAAAAGTGTGGAAATAATCAAAGGTTACACTAAACACGTGTCGGAGCCAAGTGATTCATCTTGTCTATCTGTTTTTTCTTTTATTTTTATTTTCAGCATTTTAGTTAGTTTTTATTTTTCTTAGTTTAAAACCTTTTTCTAAACTTTTGATTTGATTAGACGTTGAGGATAAACCGGTACTAAAAGCTCTTGTGTCCTTGGATGACCTCGGTATCTTGCCAACACTATACTACGCTCACGATGGGTGAATTTGCCTATATGTGTGTTTAGTGTTAGTAAATATCGTGTTTTATAAATTTAAAACTTGGCTAAAGAAAGTGTAAAAGGGCTTAAAATATACTTAAACTTATATATACACTTCACGCACATCAAGTTTTTGGCGCCGTTGCCGGGGACACAAGGATTTTAAGAAAGCTTAAAATCGACGGCCTAATCAGTTTTTCAAAACCTTTTTAAAACGCGCGCACATTTTTCTGCATTTTAGTTTAGTTTTGCATTTACAGGAACGTGAACACGGGCCGTGCTCACTGAACACGGGGCCGTGCTGCACATTTTCATAAAACACCCAGTAACAGTAGCTTGAACACGGGCCGTGCTCACTAAACACGCCCCGTGCTCAACGAAATCAGTAACTTTAATTAAAATGCCCAGATACAGATTCTGTACACGGGGCCGTGTCCACTGAACACGGGGCCGTGTCCAGCCTCTGTTTCCGTTTTTATTTTTGTTTTCTGATCTCGAGACTTGGTTGTGGTCTGCTGAGTGATTCTTATGGATCAATACTCAGGAGGTTACAACTACACCTATGAGGAGGATGATTATAGGAGTAACTATTGCACTAATTGTAGTAATCCGCACTCGGTTCAATATAGTCACTCATATCAACCATCTAATTCATACACCTACTATGAGGAGCCCAGGTATGAGCCATCAACTTCATACACATCCTATGAAGACCAAAGGTATGAACCTCCTCCCTCATACTCATATTTTGATGAACCAAGGTACAAGCCTTCTTACTCATACTTTGAGGAACCAAGATATGAGCCACCACCTTCGTATGCTTATTATGAGGAACCATGGCGTGAATAACCCACCTCATATGAGTATTTTGAAGAACAAAATTACGACCCTTATCTATCATATACTTACAATGAAGAAAAATGGTGTGAACCATCTACTTCATATGTGTATTATGAGGAACAAAGGATCGAACAACCGGATTCAAGCTTTGAAAATCCCGATCCTTTTTCTATAACCGAAGTGACCGATGGGATATTAGAACACCTTAGAGTTATCGATCGCTATATAAAAGAATCTCGTGCAAGGGAAGAGGAGTCCCGCGCAAGAGAAGAATTAAATAAAGAAGAGATAACTGAAAATCATTGTTTAGTTCCAACTCATGCTAAGTTTTTAAAAGAGTTAAACACTAACACTAAAATTGACGAAACGGTAAGTGTTAAGTTAACTATTGATCAAACCTCACTAATAAAAGATGACCCATTTGAAATTAACATTACACCGGTTCCATGTTTCTTTCAAAATTCGTTTATTAGTAATGTTACAATCGATAAAGATCTTTGTGTTAACATAATGCCTAACTACATTTTCGAAAAATTAAGTATTAGTGATTTTTCTCCACTTCAAATACCCATTTTTTCTATCCAATCGGAAGGTAATAAAATCAATCGGTGTAGTTGAGGATGTCTTGGTTCAAACAAATCAAATGGTAGTCCCCACCGACTTTGTCATCCTCGATGACGCTCCTCTAGTGTTGGGACGACCATTTGTAAAAACTCACGAAGCTTTGAAAAACCGGAAGTACAACAATCTACCTCTTCAATTAGGGGCATTTAAAAAGAGTGTCGATCTTGAGCGGTCAATGAAATATCCATTCGGCAATAATAACCCCCTAATTGAAGATGAAGATGAGCCACCCGATACAAGTGAAAAGTTTGACCACTTTGTTGAAGAAGAGGTCGCCATAGAACAAACTTTTAAGGTTCTTGATCAAAATGAGCAACCAAATAAGGAGTCTCCTAAAGACCCACCTCTTGAGCTCAAAGAACTTCCAAAAGGTTTGGAATATGCTTTTCTAGACAAAGATGGTAAATTACCTGTAATTATTTCATCTAAATTAGATAGTTTAGAAAAAGAAAAATTAATTAGTCTTTTGAAAAAACATAAAAATGCGATCGCTTGGAAACTTGTAGACATAAAGGAATAAGTCCTTCTATGTGCACGCACAAAATTTTAATGAATGATGACTACAAATCGGTAATACAACCACAACGTCGAGTAAATCCAAATGTTCAAGAAGTGGTTAAAAACGAAGTCATCAAATTACTTGACGCCGGACTTATTTATTCTATCTCCGATAGTCCTTGGATAAGTCCCGTCCAAGTAGTTCCAAAAAAAGAAGGTATGACGGTAATAACAAATGAAAAGAATGAACTAATACCAACGAGAACCGTCACTGGATGGAGAGTGTGTATAGATTATAGACGATTAAATGAACCGACAAGAAAAGATCACTTTCCTTTACCCTTCATTGATCAAATGTTAGAAAGATTATCCGGTCATAAATTTTGTTGTTTCTTGGATGGTTTTTCAGGTTACTTTCAAATCCCGATAGCACCCGAAGACCAAGAAAAGACAACCTTCACATGCCCCTATGGAACTTTTGCTTATCGACGCATGTCGTTTGGTCTATGTAATGCCCCCGCAACATTCCAACGTTGCATGGTAGCCATCTTCCACGACATGATAGAAAAGACAATGGAAGTCTTCATGGACGACTTTTCTATCTTTGGGGATTCATACGACCAATGCCTTGATAACCTTGAACGAATGCTATCCCGATGTGAGGAAACTAACCTCGCCCTTAACTGGGAAAAATGCCATTTCATGGTAACGGAGGGAATAGTACTCGGTCACAAAATCTCAACCGAAGGAATGGAGGTGGATCGAGCCAAAATAGATACCATTTCTCGACTACCGCCCCCATCCTCCGTTAGAGCTATCAGAAGTTTCCTAGGGCATGCCGGATTTTATAGGCGGTTTATCAAAGACTTTTCAAAAATTTCAAGGCCTCTAACGAAATTACTTGAAAAAGATGCCCCTTTCATCTTTGACAAGGATTGCAATCAAGCATTTCTAACCTTAAAGGAAACGCTAGTCAATGCACCTATCATGATAGCGCCTGATTGGAAATTTCCTTTCGAAATCATGTGTGATGCTAGTGACTTTGCAGTTGGAGCTCTCTTGGGACAAAGAAAAGAAAAGCATTTTCACCCAATTTATTATGCTAGTAAAACACTTAACGATGCACAAGAAAATTACACAACAACTGAAAAAGAATTACTAGCTGTGGTATTTGCTTTTGATAAATTTCGTTCTTATCTTGTTCTTTCTAAAACTATAGTCTACACAGATCATGCAGCCATTCGATATCTCTTCAAAAAGCAGGACGCAAAACCACGTTTGATTCGGTGGATTCTACTCCTCCAAGAATTTGATATTGAAATCAAAGACAAAAGAGGAGCACAAAACACCGCAGCAGATCATCTTTCACGCTTAGAAGACCCAGCTTTGGAGGCAACCAGGGACGAGCAAATCAACGAAAAATTTCCAACGGAGTCCCTAGAAATGGTGGAATACAAGGAAGAACCATGGTACGCCGACTATGCTAACTACCTAGCTAGCGGTATAGTCGCTAATGGTTGGCCACATCATCAAAGAAAAAAATTCTTTGCCAATGTGAAACACTATTTTTGGGAAGATCCATATCTTTTCAAAATGTGTGCCGACCAACTCATCCGACGATGCGGACATGGTAGTGAAGCACGAAGAATTCTCCGCCATTGTCACGAAGGTCCGTATGGAGGACATCATGGTGCCGCAAGTACCGCACGGAAGGTATTTGATTCAGGATTTTATTAGCCAACCATTTACAAAGACGCCCAAAGTCTTGTCAAGACTTGTGATGCGTGCCAAAGAACAGGTAATATTTCTTCCAAAAACGAAATGCCACAAAATGGCATTCTCGTTTGTGAAATTTTTGATGTGTGGGGACTCGACTTTATGGGACCTTTCCCACCGTAAAAAAGAAACAAATATATACTTGTGGCAGTAGACTACTTGTCTAAATGGGCCGAGGCCGAGACACTTCCAACAAATGATGGAAGAGTCGTGGTAAGATTTCTGAAAAAATTATTCTCTCGTTTTGGCACACCCAAAGCATTAATAAGTGATAGAGGTACCCATTTTTGCAACCATCAACTTGAAATTTTTTTAACAAGATACGGGGTCTATCACCGGGTCTCAACAGCATATCACCCTCAAACAAACGGACAAGCCGAAGTGACTAATAGAGGTTTAAAACGAATACTCGAAAAAACCGTAGGGTTAAATAAAAAGGAATGGGCAGATAAATTAGATGATGCTTTATGGGCTTTTCGAACTGCTTATAAAACAACAATAGGTACAACCCCATATAAGCTTGTCTATGGAAAAAGTTGTCACTTGCCGGTAGAAATTGCACACAAAGCCTACTGGGCAATTAAAAATGTAAACTTAGATTTAGAATTTGCTGGTAAAAATCGATTTTGTCAATTAAATGAATTAGACGAGCTTAGGAATTATGCATACTCAAACTCGGAAATTTACAAGGAAAGAATGAAAAACTTGCATGAAACATATTAAACCTAATGAATTTCGAGTGGGAGATCAAGTTCATTTGTTTAATTCACGACTTCGATTGTTTCCTGGTAAATTAAAGTCTAGGTGGTCAGGACCTTTTTCCATCACCCATATGTGAATAGCAAAGATACGAGTTTAAGGTCACGGTGTTAGACGAAGCTAACTTTGAAAGTTCGGGTTCTCACATCATCCCCAACTTGAAAGAAATTTCGTCACGAAATTTGATAAGCAGTCAGTCTCGAAGAAGGAGTAGTAGATCAAGATAACTGTGGGGTTTCCTCGGGTGCCACATCATCCCCAACTTGAAAGGGAATTTCATCCTGAAATTCGCCAGTCGCATCAGGATTTGAACAATTGAGGATGCTTGAGCTTCATCTGATTCCTAGCGTTCCCATGTGAACTCTGGTCCATGTCTTGAGTTCCAACGAACTCTTATAGGGATTCGACTGTTCTTACGATCCTTAACCTCCTGGTCCATGATTTCAATAAGTTCTTCAACAACTGCAACTTATCATCGATCTATGGTTCTTGCAAGGAGACCGCAAGTGTTTCGTCGGGCAAACACTCCTTCGGATTTGAGGTGTGAACAACAGCGTGAACACTGTCCAGTCTGTCAGATAACTCATGTTTGTAGGCTACTTTACCGATTCTTTCCAAAATCCTGAATGGTCCAACGTATCGTGGGTTAAGTTTTCCATGCTTCCCAAAGCGCACCACACCCTCCCAGGGTGAAACTTTCAACATAACACGATTGCCTACTGTGAATTCTAAGGGTTTCCTACGTTTAACAGCTTTTCTGGCGGTCACGCGCTGCCGCCATACGATTTCTGAGCTAAACCATCTTCTCAGGAGTTTCGAGTACAAGTACTGGACCTGTGATTAGCTTGTCACCCACCTCAGCCCAGCAAAGAGGGCGGCATTGTCGTCCATACAATGCCTCGAACGGAGCTGCTTGAATACTAGAATGGTAACCGTTGCTGCAAAACTCTACCAAGGGTAAATGTCCTCTCAACTTTTACCAAAGTTATTCACACATGCTCGTAGCATGTCTTCGAGTGTCTAGATGGTTCGTTCACTCCGACCATCTATCTAAGGGTGAGAAGTAATGCTAATGTCTGGACGTGAGTCGACGGATTAGTGCATCACCCGCCACAAATCAGATACCAATTGCGGATCATGATCAGAGATGTTAAAGGCTGGAACCTCGTGCATGGGTATCATTTCTTCCATGTAGGAGTCCGCAGGCAACGAAGACTTGTCACCTTTCTTGATCGTAAGCAAGTGTGCTGATTTCGTAAGACAATCAACGATCGCCCAAATGGTATCGTTTCCGTTTCTAGTTTCGATTGACCAGTGACACAATCCAGGGCAGTCTGTTCCCATCTCCATATGGGTGTTCCTGGTTGCTGAAATAATCCAGATAGTTTTTGATATTTTCTCCTTGACTCTCGCACAAGTCAAGCATCGTTCTCGTACGTTGCTATGCGGGTCTTCATGCCGGTCACCAGTACTAGATCTTTGGGTCTTATTACATCCTATCGAAATCCAGGCGAATAGGATAGTGAGACTTGTGGTCTTCGTCCAACACAAGTTCCCTAAGGTTGCCGTATAGTGGGACCCATATTCCCTCTATGAAGTAGCGAATACCATCCGATTTTGCTGCAAGTTGCTTTTCCATGCCTCGCATGGATTCCACTTGAAGATTCTCTTCCTTCAACGCTTCGGTTTTTGGAAGAACGAATATGATCAGGTAGGTTTTACAGTCATGGTCGTTCAAGAGTTCCATCCAGCGACGCCGTTGCACGTTTAGCTATTTCAGATCAAAGACATGCTGGAGGCCCTTGTGATCGGTCTAAATAGTGCATTTGGTACCGTACAAGCAACGCCTCCAGATACTAAATCCAAAACCCATGGCTTCCACCCTAAGTTGTGATTCGTGCAGTTCTTCTTGAATGCCTTCAACTGCTGAGAGACGTAAGCTGTTGGTGCATTTATGTCTATCGCCTCCCTCAATACGATTCGTAGCTGAAATAAAAGAATACTTGAGCTTATAGTGTTATATTTAGTAGAAAGGCAAGGTGGCATTTATGTAATTAATGAGAAATCCCATTAAGCCCCTTGGCCTATAAATAGAAGCTTTAGGGCTTTTGATTAGAACTTTTGCCACATTTGAGATTTGGAGATCTAGAGCTAGAGAGAGAAAGTCTAGAGAGAGAAAGTGACGTCGTGATTCAGGTGCTTGTATGTTTTCAGATTTATCAATAGAATCACAGATTATATTACATCGTGTGTGTTCGGTCACGTTCGTGTACGGATTCCGCACGTTACACGAGTCGGTTCGCAATCGAAACGGAGTCGAAAACCGATCCTACAAGTGGTATCAGAGTAGGAGCTCGATTGCATGGAACAAACACGCAAAAACGCACGAGAATTCAACTGATTCAGAGTCTAAATCACATCAGATTTGTCAAAATTCTCTTTCTACTCATTTTCTTCACGTTCTTGACTGAAAATCGCAAAATTGAACGGGTTTTTACGGATAAAAATTGCTGAAATTTTGATATGATGTGCGAAAATATCTGATCTAAAAGCCTACAAAATTTCAAGTCATAATTTCAAACGGTTAGTGAAAATTCATAATTTTTGTGGCTCGAAAAATATCAATGTTTTTTCTGCTGTTCTTGATCATCATTTCTCGGATCACTATCCGATCATAATTATATTTTGATTGTTCATTTTTATAAAAGTGTCGGATCACTTTTCGTACGGAT
>JARYGA010039872.1:0-34107 GCA_030545235.1 Helianthus tuberosus
TGAGGCCTGGTTTAACATTCTACTATAGGCGGAAGTTATTAAAGGATATGAAGGATTTCATCCGAGAAGATCCCTACCGTTTCTAGGTGGGACCCGATCAAATACTCCGTAGATGTGTGGATGGAAAAGAAACCAGAGACATCCTTTTCCATTGTTAACAAGGACTGACGGGTGGACATCATGGAGCAAGTTTAACTACAAAGAAGGTCCTAGATTATGGATTTTATTGGCCAAAAATATTCAGGGATGCGGAGGAATATGTGAAATACTGCGACGCATGACCGCGAGCCGGTAACATTCCTAGGCGCAATGAGATGCCCTAGACTGGAATACAAGTCTGCGAAATATTTGATGTTTAGGGAATTGACTTTGTGGGTCCATTTTGAAACTCTTACGGAAATAAGTACATCTTAGATGTAGTAGACTATGTTTCGAAGTGGGTAGAGGCACAAGGGTTACCCACTAATGACGCTCGTGCTGTGGCTTAGTTCTTGAAAAAGTTGTTTGCTTGGTTCGAAACACCACGAACATTGTTAAGTGATCGAGGTACACATTTATGTAATGTGTAGCTGAAGAAGGCATTAAAGCACTATGGGGTTACCCACAGACTTGCAACACCATATCACCCTCAATCAATCGGATAAGTTGTCAAATCACGATATTTCCACATATTACCGGTGGGCTCGGTGGGGAGTATCGTGACGTAGTTGATATCATCATAGACAATTAACACAATATTATAGCACAGCGGAAGGCTTGGTAGATAATTACTATTACAAACCATAATGTCCGAGTTTCCGAAATAAAAGAATATACAGACTGGTTGTAATAGAGATCCACAGGCGGATCATAAAAACAAATACAAGAAACTGAAATAACAGACTTCAGGCATCTAAGGATTTGCAAGATCCTCTTATTTGACACCAAGTAGCTCCAGCCTAATTTCGAGAGGTACGTGTCACTTAGTCTTTGGAAAATACGTCAGTTTTCACTGGTAAATACAATTAACTGACTCACTGGAAAAGAGTTTATGAAAATTGATTTAGGCTCACAAGGCACAAAACCATTTATAACTTGGGACACTTTTTATTAAAATCTTGTATACAGATTTACATGTTTGTCATACATATGGGGCCGGTTTGGATGCCGGTCATGATAAACCGACTCACCACTATAGAACCCACAAAGGAGTTATCCCCAACATGTGGGTTATTTAGCATTTGCATCTGTTAGGTGTACGCCTACACCCCGTGCATAGGTCGTGGCCATTTTCAAATGAAATGAGCCGAGGATATCCAGGACACGGTTGTATTAACCCCCATTGTTTGTGTTATCAAACAAAACAGATTAAAACGGGTTATGCAATTTATTAATCACAATCCGATTAAATGATTCCATACCCGACCAAACGGTATTATTATTATACCGTATCCCAAGCCCGTATAAGGGAAAATAAGTTAAAAGTATTTACCTGAGCTAGATGTGCAAAGATGCTACTCAATCGTATAATTCCTCAGACCTTATACAAATATCTTCTACCGAAGCTACTTAATCTATATAGAAGGTTTATTAACCTATTAGGATACTAACGGGTCTTTATTTAAGTCAAAGACTTAGACCGGTTAGTTTGAAAGAGACTTTACGGTTCGAAGCGCTAGATTAAGTGGAGACCATAATGGAATGTGATTTAGACCCAACAAGTTTGGATACTTGTATAATATGGGTAAACTAAACACATTCTGGATTTTGAAATTAAAATGATAAGGTTAAACCCATTTCGGCTAATTCATGTAAACTAGTTAGATAAACCGAACAGAACACATAAATGCATAACGGGTAACCAAATGAATCATATACAAGCCTTGAAGATCTAAAATATTTTATTTTTCATATCAAATCAGTAGAAAAAAGGTTTGACATGTTAATCATATGTAAATAATATTTTATTAGCAAAAAGGGCATTATCGTCAATTAACGAATTTATACAAGAACTCAAAGTTATGGTCAGTATCTAATCTGACTCAACATTCCAAAAATTCCTAAAAATGATATCATAATAGTAGGTAATGAGTTTTGGGTCAAAATCTATGTTTAAACATGCATTATGCATAAAAGCGAAATTTAATATTTATAAAAGCTCAATTTGCGATATTTAGCATTACATTAGTCCGAGACCAGAAAACAATGTCAAATGAATTTAGACACGTTTATATATCAATACTTAATCTATTTGTATGCTCACATATTCAAAAATCTCATTTTTAGACTATAAGGGCATAATGGTCAATTATAAGCATAATAACGGAAATTAGCATATAATTCAGAATATTAATGACCAGGTAATATAACCTCAGAGGGTTATACTACAACATATTATGGTCCAAATGGAAGCTTAAAACATAAAGGATTTAAGCTTAATCGGGTCAGAACTGAAAGTCAAGGCAAAAGTCAAGCTTTAGTGACTTTCGGTTGCGAACCGACCTTAAACTCAGAATTTTCGGGTTGAAGATGCTTAGACATGTTCTAATAATATTTACCAAGTTATTCAAGTGATAAAACATGCTTCATAACTTCTACATTATCAGTTTTAATTATTTTATGAAAATCTGACCAGTTTGACTTTTTGACTAGTTACTTTGACCCGACAATTAACTAAGTGAACGTTATAATTAGGAGGTGCCCTTTTGAGGAATTAACACCTACCTAATTACGATCACGTAGCCATATTCGCCTCAAACAATGGCTGGACCGTTTAGGTCTAAACCGAAAGTCAAAGCGTCATTATGACAACTTTGACCTTTTTTCTTTAAACACATAAAAACTATACTAAAGTGGCTAAGGACACTTACAACAGGTCCTTGCACGAAGATTGAACTGAGGTGGGCTCCCTCTTGATCAGGAATCCCTAAGAAAGCTCAAGAAATGCTAAAGCTAGAGAGATGAGAGTGAAAATTGTGAATGTGCAAGGATTATAGCAACTCAAAGTGCCTATTTATAGTGCAAAGGACTCACACCAGATCATCACAGGTGTTTAGAGATGTTGTAAGATAGCTCCAGGTGTCCCAAGTGGTTTTTAAAACCATCAACAAGCCATAGAATTTGTTTTTGTTTGGTTTGGAGCACAAGGAAGAAGAAGAACAGCCCCTGTCCTGCATATTCTGTCGAAACAGAGCTGTCGCGTCGAGCGACGGCATATGATGTTCATGGTCGTGCAGCGCGACCCCCTATATTACCAGCCAAACAAGTTTTAAACTTGTAATGTTCAGTCCTTGCACCTTTATATGCTTATTATCTATCATTTTCGGCACAATAGGCCCTTGTAGTTAGTTTGCATGTCACACCCCGACCACGTAGAACAACAAAACGTGTCGGAAAACGTCGGGGAGTGTTGTAACAGAATCATTGTTTCATAACACAAGGAAATTGAAATATGGTTTTATTCATTTAAAGAGTTACAATGTCTTGACAATCAAAGAAACATAACATAAATAACTAGTCTTGCATCTTTTATTGTCACTAAGGCCCATGTCCGCCTATGTGTATCTTGATAAGTCCTGTGCATCATCTCCTGAAAACACATGTGAAAATAGGTACGTCAGCATAAAAATGCCTGTGAGATACATAGGTTTTGTGAAAACAGAATTCATGACTTATGTTTGAGATAATGTTTAGTCATGAACCTTGTAATTTGCTTTGTTTTGTAAACCGTTTGAAAAATGATAAGATCAGATGATATGTATAAATAAGAGAATAATGTACGGTTAAATGAATAACCATGTAAAATGAGTTTGTATAAAATAAGTTGTTTGTAAATTAATGTCTTGTGAAAAGTATGTTATTTGTATAAAATGTTATATGTCCAAATTGAAATGATTCAAATAACGCTACGATATGTAATACCATACAATCACTTATATATAGGAAGTACCAGCGGCGTATCCACCATGCTTGTATCATATTACACACGCCTCGTTACTTAAATCACTTACTCAAACCAAACCAACAATGTAAGATGTCTATGTTTAAGCCAATTGCCAAACATATTGAATAATATGTCAAAATGTTTATTGTCAAGATGTAAGTCATGTAATGTATAACCAATGTCAATAATGTTTATGTGTCAAATGTAAATCATGTAATGTGTAACCAATGTCAATAATGTTTATGTGTCAAATGTAAATCATGTAATGTGTAACCCAAAATGATATGTATGGCTAGTGAAAAGATATCAACTAAACCATATGCACAAAAACAAAGTATTGAAGTAAAACATGGTTTAAATCAAAGCTATGTTTTGTGGAACAAATGCATGCTATACTGATATAAACATCTATGCGGTATTGTGAAAATGCATACATCCAAGCCTTGAGACTGTGGCGATAAACCCTTAAACAAATTAAAGGTTTATCTAAGTTATGTATATCGAATTCGGTCATTCCTTCCAATCCAAACAAACCCAGGATTTCAGGAACGGGAGTTGTCAATTCCTATGGTACCACTACCTACTAACGAACGGCGTAGCTAATGTTAATGAATGTATTGTTCCATTGTAAACAACCCAAATGTCATACCAAAATGTAAACATGTGATGAAAACAACTGTACTACGTATGTAACAAATGGACATACATAGCATGTGACGTGAAACAAATGTACTAAGTATGCACACAATGGACATACATAGCATGAAATGTAATGCAAACAATGTACTAAGTACGCACACAATGGGCATACATAGCATGAAATGTAATGTAAAACAATGTACTAAGTACGCACACAATGGGCATACATAGCATGAAATGTAATGTAAAACAATGTACTAAGTACGCACACAATGGGCATACATAGCATGAAATGTAATGTAAAACATGTACTATAATGTACTAACGAACATAGCAGGTATATGATGTGAAAACATGGAAAGCATGAAAGTAACAAGTAGGCACATGTGTTTCACCCCAAAACTGTTTGAAAATAGTAAAAGAGGGGTCTATGTACTCACTTGAGATTACTCAGTAGTCCTGGAGTGACAACCAAACAATGATAGAGATCACGGAATCAAACGGCACCTAATATAGGTAACTATGTTAATAAACCGGTCCTAATATCGGAGGATCGGATAGAATGAGGGTTCGTAAACCAAACGAGTATGGATACTCGTGTAATATGGTTTAACAAAGCCCACATACTAAAACGAAACTTAACCTAAGTGTTTGCGACCCATTACGACCCGTTTAGGTAGCTTATGCTACTTTAACGCGTCGTTCGCGTGAAACGCGTTCGGACCGCCTAACTAGTCCTATGACAAGTAATATATGCCTGAATATGTCTAATATGGTTGTCAAATCAGTTTAGATGTCAAAAGTTATGTTACATATGTTTAAAATGAATTTTGGCTTCGAAGGGGTATTTTGGTAATTTACCTAAGGCATATAAACTACCTATCATACAACTACTTAAACGAAGCGACCATAAGGTATAACCCTGGAAGGTTATTCCCTATATGCTATGGTCACCTAATGTGTTTGGTCGGATCCTAATGATCGACCAAATGGGTGGGGTTCGAAGGTATAAGCGATTTATTAGATCGCTTACCCTTACGACCCTAGACAACGTGGTAATCATTAGGCATAGTCACAAGGGACTATAACCATCGTGATTACAATCACGTTGCGAAGTTGAAACGAACTTCGCATTGACCATAAACTGGTCAATGCAGAAAGTCAAACAAAGTTTGACTTTCGGACTCGAAAAGCAATAAAAGAACGAAGGAACACTTACGAAGGGTCCCCGAATGCTAATCTAGATCAAAATAGCTCAGGTATGAAACAAAGGTTTCAACTTAGAGCACATAAGATCAGATTCTTGTGAGGAAAAGTGAAGGGTGGAGGTGGGTATTTATAGTTTTTGGTTCACCGTTATTATCATTTCTTGGAAAAGGGGGCACGATCTAAGCCGTACACTTGTTGGAAAGTTGTGGTAACTCATTTGCCATCCACCATAAGAGTTTGACACTTGGCACTTGGCCTTTGGAGAGTGTTAAGGGCTGTTAACAGCTGTAAAAAAATGTTTTGCTGCATCTGGCCCCTACTTACGGACCTAGTTTGGCAGATTTACAGTTTCAGTCCCTGCAACCTCAAAACTTGGTTTTCGATGCGTTTTTTGACACGTTTAAGCCTCGTTAACCCCATTTCAAAGCTCTAAAATGAAGTTAAAGTATAGGGAACTTAAAATGTGTTCAAAAATATCTCGGGTGTCGGTTCGTTTAGCCGTACGGTTACGTTGTTCGGTTAATTACGATGGAATGCGCATAAGCGCGAAAAAGGATCCAAATGGCGTGACGAATGGATTTTTCTTATGCCAAACACTAAAATAAAATATTTTAGTGCTTACATAAATTTTTGGATGTCCGGATGTATTCAGAACGTAAGTTATGCGCGAAAATGCAAACTTGTGCACTTTTTGACGCTTTTATTCCCTGAATGACCCCAAAAGTTTATTTTAGCATACCGAACCCCTCAAAGCCTATTTCTAAGCTATGTAAAGGATATTTATGGTATGTTTAACTTATGGTCATGTTCCGGAATGTTCGTTACAGTTCAAATTGGCATACTTTCGCAGTTTGTCAAGTTTAGTCCCTGTAAGCGAATTAACTTGTTTTTGCCATACCAAAGCCTTCAAAACTTATTTCTAAGTTATGTAAGGGTTATTTAAGGTATGTTAAGTATATGTTGATGTTCCGGAGTATTTGTCGCATTAAACTGGCTACGTTTATGCACCAGTTTGCGTATAACTCTCTATAAAGTGATATAGAGTTTGAAATTGAATAAAAGTCAAAACAAGAAAAATGTAAAACATAACCAAACAAACATTGGGATCAAATAACATTGTTTTATTGATAATAGAACCGTTCACAATGATTACAAGCACAAGTGTTACATTGCAGATGATCTAGGGAGTATAACCAAACACCGTTATGTCTGGTTTCGTTAAACGACCACCAAAAACACAAGTTTCTGCTAGTTGACGCTTTTAACCCTTGTTCTTGGGAATTTGCGTAAATAACACATAACGATCACGAAACCTCATGAATTTGTTATCACTTATTCTTGGGAGTATGATTGAACACTATGAAGCCCCGGGTTCGTTAAAAGGTCACTCAAAGGTAAGAATTAACATGTTGACATGTTTAACCCCTGTATCTTGTAAACTTTCATTAACTTTCACAAACAGCTTCTTATATATGAACAATTACTCGTTTAAGAATATATTCGTCATGTGTGGTCAATCAGAGGCACAAGTTTGGCATGTTGACACTTTTAATTCCTTCGCATATGTATTTACTTCGCTTGACAATTTTAGTCCTTGTAATTCAATCTTTCACATGATTAGGGTTTAGGACACGTGTCTTTACATAATTGGACATGTTTTTACAAGGTGTTACATCCTCACCCCCTTAAAAGAAATCTTGACCCTAAGATTTACCGAAACCAGTGAGGGTACTTTTGTCGCATATGGGACTCGGCCTCCCACGTATATTCAAGGCCTCTACGGGCATCCCATTTCACTTTCACTATAGGTACATGCTTCCTTCGGAGCTTTTTAACCTGTCGATCCTCGATCGATATAGGTCTTTCAACAAACCTCAGGCTTTCAT
The DNA here is from genome assembly GCA_030545235.1 of Helianthus tuberosus. Classification (NCBI taxonomy): domain Eukaryota; kingdom Viridiplantae; phylum Streptophyta; class Magnoliopsida; order Asterales; family Asteraceae; genus Helianthus; species Helianthus tuberosus. Next base: position 7,657 of record JARYGA010039872.1, read on the forward strand.
CAATCTGTACGTCTTTATGAGTCATTGCTAGCGATTCATCAGCTAGACATTTCTTTAAGTTACAGATGTGGAACACATTGTGAATTCCACTAAGCTCTTCAGGTAGGTTTAGCTTATAAGCTACACTGCCGACACATTCGATGATCTCGAATGGTCCGATATACCTTGGGCTTAGCTTGCCCTTCTTACCAAAATGCATCACACCTTTCCAGGGTGATACCTTTAGTAAGACTTTGTCGCCTACCTCAAACGTTAGAGGTTTCCGCCTTTTATCTGCATAACTTTTCTGCCAATCTCTGGCAGCTTTTAGGCGATCATGAATTTGGACAATCTTGTCTGTTGTTTCAAGGACTATATCAGGTCCTGATAACTAAGTCTCTCCAACTTCAGCCCAACAAACAGGCATTCTGCATTTCCTCCCATATAATGCCTCAAAAGGCGCAACCTGTATGCTAGTATGGTTACTATTATTATAGGAGAATTTAATTAATGGTAGGTGGTCATCCCAGCTACCACCCAAATCAATAACGCATGCACAAAGCATGTCTTCCAAAGTTTGAATTGTACGCTCACTTTGTCCATCCGTTTGAGGATGGTAAGAAGTAGTAAAATTCAAACAAGTGCCTAATGATTGTTGGAAACTTTTCCAAAAATGAGAGGTGTATCTAGTATCTCTATCGGAAATAATAGATATTGGCACTCCGTGGAGAGATACAATCTCATCCACATACAACTGAGCTAACTTGTCGGAGCAATGAGTCTCCTTGATGGGTAAGAAATGTGCTGACTTAGTCACTCTGTCAACTATGACCCATATCGTGTCATTTCCATGCCTTGTTTTAGGTAACTTGGTTATAAAATCCATGGTTACCATCTCCCACTTCCATGTGGGAAGTTCTGGTTGTTGTAGTAAACCTGACGGCTTTTGATGTTCAGCTTTAATCTGAGCACAAGTCAGACATTTAGCTACGTGTGTGGCTATGGACTTCTTCAAACCTATCCACCAATAATTGGCTTTCAAATCTTGATACATTTTGTCACCTCCAGGGTGAACTGAGTATCTGGAGTTATGAGCCTCCTAGAGGATTACATCTCTAAGTCCTCGGTGGATAGGAACCCATATCCTACCATTTAATCTAAGGATTCCATCCTTGCCAGGTGTCAACTGATCAGCAGTTACACCTAACTTCTTGTTTGGAAAGTTAGCTTCCAATATTGCTTCCTTCTGAGTAGCTAGTAGTCTTTCATTCAAGCTGTTCTTTAGTTTGATACTTTTGGCATTAATCCGTATAGGTTTAATCCTTTCTTTTCTTCTCAATGCATCTGCGACTACATTCACTTTACCAGGATGGTAGCAAATTTCACAATCATAGTCATTCAAGGTCTCCATCCAACGGCATTGCCTCATATTGAGACCCTTTTGTTTGAACAAGTGTTGGAGACTTTTGTGATCTGAATATATCACACATTTGGTTCCATACAAGTAATGTCTCCACAACTTAAGTGCAAATACAATGGCACCCAATTCCAGGTCATGGGTGGTGTAATTCTTTTCGTGCACCTTCAACTGTCATGATGCATAGGCAATCACCTTGCCTTTCTTCATAAGTACACAACCCATACCGGTGTGTGAAGCATCATAGTAGACAACAAACTCTTCTACTCCTTCTGGCAATCTCAACACAGGAGCATTGCTCAATTTCTGTATAAGAATCTCAAAAGACTCTTGTTGTTTAGGACCCCAATCAAACTTCACATTTTTACGGGTCAGAGTAGTTAATGGTGCAGCTATCCTTGAGAAGTTCTCAATGAATCTTCTATAATAACCAGCTAATCCCAGAAAACTGCGGATTTCAGTTAGCGTCTTTGGTGTTTCCCAGTTCATTATTGCCTCAATCTTAGCGGGATCCACTTGGATACCACGCTCACTTACAACATGTCCAAGGAATGGGACTTCGCGAAGCCAGAAATCGAACTTGGAGAATTTAGCATACAGCTTCTCCTGTCGTAGCAATCCTAAGATATATCGAAGGTGTTTCTCGTGATCAGCTTGATTACGAGAGTAGATAAGTATGTCATCTATGAAGACAATAACAAACTTATCTAGGTATGGTTTGCAGACTCGATTCATGAGATCCATGAATGCTGCAGGTGCGTTAGTGAGCCCAAAAGGCATCACTAAGAATTTATAGCTACCATACCTTGTCTTGAACGATGTTTTAGGTACATCTTCAGTTCTAACCTTGAGTTGATGATACCCTGATCTTAAATCAATCTTCGAGAAAAAGCTTACCCCTTGGAGTTGATCAAATAAGTCATCGATCCTGGGCAATGGATAACGTTTCTTGATTGTTACCTTGTTTAGCAAACGGTAATCAATGCATAGATGCATTGATCCATCTTTCTTCTTCACAAACAATATGGGGGTTCCCCAAGGCGATGAGCTGGGTTGTATAAAACCCTTTTACAGTAAGTCATTGAATTGGTTTCTCAACTCCTTCATTTCTTTAGGTGCTAAATGGTATGGAGCTCGTGCAATCAGTGTTGCTCCAGGTAGGATATCAATCCTGAACTCCTCTTGCCTCTCAGGGGGTAATCCAGGTAGCTCGTCAGGGAAAACATCAGGGTATTCAGAGATAATTGGAATGTCTTCAATCTTCGGTTTCGGTTCATCTATTGTCACTTGTACCATTTAGATGACACATCCGTTCTTCGGACATTTAGATGCTTTGAGTTTAGATACATTATCGGGCAAACCATAGTGTGTATCTCCATGAATGGTGACCAATTCACCAGATGGGGTTTTGATGCTAACTAGTTTCTTATCACAGGCAATTTGAGCTTGGTTATGTGATAACCAATCCATGCCTAAAACTACATCAAACCCTGCCAATTTCATTTGCAAAAGAGATAGCGGAATTGAATGATTCTTAATGGATATAAAGCATCCATCAAGAAGAGTTGAAGTGGTTTCTAAGGTACCATCTGCGAGTTCTACCTCATATTTAATGTCTAGAGTTTTAATAGGTAGATTCAGTAACTTACTAAACTTATGGTCTACGAATGACTTATCAGCACCTGAATCAAATAAAACTCTAGTATAAATATCATTAATGAGGAAGGTACCTGTTTTAACGTTATCATCATTCACCGCCTCCCTGGCATTCATATGAAAAACCCTAGCATTGGTTTTCTTTGCCTCATAAGGCTTCTTAATATTTTTAGGGAAATTAGTCTTGATGTGCCCTTTTTCGTTGCAACCATAGCAGGTTGCATCCTTAATGTTTCGACACTCCAGAGTTTTGTGTCCTTTCTTTTTGAAAATCCCACAAGGCTTAGCTTGTGGATCCTGATTGCACTTCCTAAAGTGCCTCTTATCACAAATCTTGCACATGGGCTTGTCACCAGACTGCCCTTTCTTGAAACCAGAGTTTCCTTTCTTCTTTGTATTCGACTGGTGGGACTGGTCATCCTCCCTCTTCCTTTTCCCCTCTTCGGTGGTCTTCTTTGACTTACTCCTTATAACATCAAGAGTAAGTGACAATGATAGATTTACAGCCGATCTATAAGTAGCAGGCTTAGAAGCCTTGACATTTCCCTTGATTTCAGGGGCTAAACCACCAACAAAACGCGCAATGCGTTTAGGTTCTGGGGTGACCAGATACGGGACGAGTCGAGACATCGAGTTAAAACTGGTCACATAAGACCGGCAATCCAAATCTTTCATAACTAGAGTGAGGAAGTCAGTCTCCACCCTTTCCACCTCATGCTGTGGATAGTAAGTGTCTTTCATAAGTTCAACAAATTGATTCCAAGAAAGGTTATACAGAGGAACCTTTCCTATGGATTGCACCAAGGCTTTCCACCATGTTAGGGCGTCGCCTTTGAAGCACTGAGACACAAATTTTACGATGTCCTCCTTGGCACACCCACTGATATCAATAACAGTTTCCATCTCATCCTACCACTTCATACAGTCGATAGCTCCATTTTCACCCGTGAAATCACTTGGTTTACAAGAGACAAAATATTTGTACGTACACCCCTTGTTGTACCTGGGAGCTTGATCAAAGACAATCTACTTCTGAGGTTCACTTTTCTAATTGGATGAATGTTGAGAGTCATCCTTTTTCAACGTATGCGATTTCAATATGGACTTTGTATGAGTTTTAGACCGAAAATTACTCGGTTCTTTGAACATATTGTTCACAGATTGAGCAACTGCTATGTTTATCATTGCTTGTAATTCAGCACTAGTAACATTTATTCTTGTATCATTATTGTTTCCTTCTACTGGATGACTATTAGCTTCATCGGAACCAGCCATGATTTGAATACTAAAATCAAACAATAATGATTTATTTTGATTATATAATGAATCATCGTATTTGATGATTAGATGGCCATGGTATTAATAAACCATATAGACCATTTTGGATAATAAGTCAAAATTTATTTGATTATAATTTGCCTGGCTACAAATGAACCATTATTGGCAATCAAGTAAGATATAATCCTTTATATTTATCAGACGGGGAACATAAGTCACAACTATCAGTGTTGTATAGACATTTTCATATAGCACAAAGGCTCGTCTCGAAGGACATTTAAATGGCACAAAAGGCCTTGTCACTAGGAGAATTTAAGTATTATCAATGATCTTTTGGATCAGTGATTTTAAGGGTCGAACATAGTTCATCGCCTTTTGGACAAGAAGTTATAAAATGTAACTATCTTTGTCACAATTACAAATTGCCCCGTAGGCAGAACACCTCAATTAGATGTTTTGTAAGGACATCATATTTGATGTTAATAGACATGATTCATATTGATCATTTAGGCCATAAAGGTGGCTTGGAAAGATCCAAGTACTTTTGGGAAGCTAGTGTAGTCTCTCAAGTCACACTATCAGGAGTGTTAACATGTTTTTAGATGTTAACAAGGAATTATTGTCTTAAAAAGGCTATACCAACATAGCCATTAATATTTTGGCTAGGTTATACCTTTAAGAACATCTTTTGAAATTTCTTTGGCAGATCAATTAAAATTGAAATGATATTTGCATGATGATGTAATAAAATATACATATATAATTTCAAAAGAAATTCCATTAAAATACTAGACGATTACAAAAAGTGTCCTAAACGGGTCTTTGAAATAAACAAATTGTCCACGCAGGGACTAAAGAAAAGACACAAGTCCACGCAGGGACTAGAAATAAAAGAAATGTCCACACAGTGTGGAACTTAATTGAAATTACAATACAAAATAAAATAAAATCTTCTACTTCTTCTTCCCCTTTATGATGTTCGCAAGACCCCTAAGGAATTTGTAGTGCTTCTTTTCCCGTTCCTCCACTTTTTGTTCAATCTCATCCAACCTTTGTAAGATTTCTTGCGTCTGTAAAAGTTGAGGCGGATGTTGAGGTTGCTACTGATATGGAGGGTATTAATACCCTTGCACGGGATACCCAGTTGGGTATATTGGTGGAAACGGTGAGGGATAAAGGGCGTTATAGTGAGCTGCCTCAAGATATGGATCATGGGCAGGGGCTTGATATTCATAACCCATAGGAGCTTGATATTCAAACGGGTTATACCTAGATGAACCTGGGTAACTAGGTATTGGGTTCTCATAACCCATCGGCGGTGGCGGTGGTGAAAAGGTAACCGGCAGGGGATCAATTTCCGGCACCGCGTGAGAAGGTCCACCCATCTGTGGATCTTCGGGGATTGGAGGGTAAGTACTCGAAGCTTGTGGGGAACTGAAACTCGGTCCCACTCGCACGGACATCTGTGCGTTCCTCCTCCGCCTTGGTGGCTCAGGAGGTGGTTGTGGTGGTTGTTGAGGTGGTTCCTCAACTGGAAATGGCGGTGGAGTTGCCGCCTGAAAGTGCAGTTCTTCTACTGGAGGTTGTGGTGGAGAGTTGTGAAATGAAGGGGTGTATTCCCACTTGTAGCTGTTCCACCTTTCGGCCCATGAGTCGGGGCCTTGGTATGGCGATCCTGCATAAGAAGAACCACTGGAAATACTGATAGGATGCATAGGTGTCCCAGTCGGTGGCATTGCTGGATCCGGGTTGTAACCCGGTGGTTCATTAATATAATCATTTGGGTTAAATTGACCCGGTGAATAAGAATAGTGAGAATCAGAATGATGAAATGAATGTGAGTATAGCGAGTGATATGAGTGGTAAGAATGGTATAAAGGAAGGGTGATATGATGGTGAAGAACCTAGCGAAACTGAGTGTCTCGCAGGCTCGAAAGAGTGTCTCCAATTGTCTCGAGAGTCGGAGCTGCTAAATGACGCTGAAGGCGTGCGTCTGTGTGAGGGTCCAGCATGACTAGATGGTCCTCCCCTCATAGGATCTTTTCCTTTTCCTCTGACACGTGGCGGCATTTTATAAACCTATCAAAACAAGAAAACAATATATAAACGACAGAAGGAAAGTTAAGAACAAATACAAGGTCATTTTCCTAGACTCGGAAGTCTAGGGAATGTGCGATTGTGTCATTGAGATTAAAGACAAAAGGCTAGTGTTTAATTCACTCAATGTTGGTTCTGATACAAACCTGTCATGCCCCGATATTTCCACATATTGTCAGTGGGCCCGGTGGGGAGTATCATGACGTAGTTGATATCATCATAGACAATTAACACAATATTATATCACAGCAGAAGACTTGGTAGATAATTACTATTACAAACCATAATGTCTGAGTGTCCGAAATAAAAGAATATACAGACAGGTTGTAATAGAGATCCACAGGAGGATCATAAAAACAAATACAAGAAACTGAAATAACAGACTTCAGGCATCTAAGGATTTGCAAGATCCTCTTATTTGACACCAAGTAGCTCCAGCCTAATTTCGAGAGGTACCTGTCACTTAGTCTTTGGAAAATACGTCAGTTTTCACTGGTAAATACAATTAACTGACTCATTTGAAAAGAGTTTATGAAAATTGATTTAGGCGCACAAGGCACAAAACCATTTATAACTTGGGACAATTTTTATTAAAATGTTGTATACAGATTTGCATGTTTGTCATACATATGGGGCCGGTTTGGTAGCCGGTCATGATAAACCGACTCACCACTATAGAACCCACAAAGGAGTTAAACCCAACATGTGGGTTATTTAGAATTTGCATCTGTCAGGTGTATGCCTATAACCCGTGCATAGGTTGTGGCCATTTTCAAATGAAATGAGCCGAGGATATCCAGGTCACGGTCGTATTAACACACAATGTTTATGTTATCAAGCAAAACAGATTAAAATGGGTTATGCAATTTATTAATCACAGTCTGATTAAATTATTCCATACCCGACCAAGAGGTATTATTATTATACCGTATCCCAAGCCCGTATAAGGGAAAATAAGTTAAAAGTATTTACCTGAGCTAGATGTGCAAAGATGCTACTCAGCCATATAATTCCTAAGACCTTATGCAAATATCTTCTACCGAAGCTACTTAATCTGTATAGAAGGTTTATTAACCTATTAGGATACTGACGGGTCTTTATTTAAGTAAAAGACTTAGACCGGTTAGTTTGAAAGAGACTTTACGGTTCGAAGCGCCAGATTAAGCGGAGACCGGAATGGAATGTGATTAAGACCCGACAAGTTTGGATACTTGTATAATATGGGTAAACTAAACACAATCTGGATTTTGAAATAAAAATGATAAGGTTAAACCTATTTCGGCTAATTCATGTAAATTAGTTACATAAACCGAACCAAACGCATAATTGCATAACGGGTAACCAAATGAACCATATACAAGTCCCATACGTTATTATGCTTAGGATATGTTAATACATCAGTAGGATGTTAACATATATGCCCAAAAAGTATTTAAAACCAATTTAAGTCCCGTAAGGGCATTTTGGTCATTTTAAGATTTATAAAAGAGGTCTTAAAGTAAACTGATATTCTGGTCTAAAACATTCAGTAAAAGTATTTATTTTATGGTGTTAAAACAGTAGGATATCATTTATATGTGTGGTTTACCATTTTTGGCCAAACTATGCCCCAAAACGGTATATTGGTCATTTTACATATGCTTTTAAGGACATAATTGGAAGTCTGAGTTCATGACTTATACCTAATGTAAAAATATTAAAATTTATTTATAAATCCAGTAGGTAATAATTCTTAGGTGCTAATTATGGTTTTAAACCATACTATGCACCTAATTAGCGTAAAAATCGATAATTGACGATATTTGAAATGTTTATGTGATTCTGAGATTTTGATCAGCCTTGAATATCTAAAATATTTTATTTTTCTTATCAAATTAGTAGAAAAAGGTTTGGCATGTTAATCATATGTAAATATTTTATTTTTCTTATTAGCCAAAAGGGCATTATCGTCAATTAAAGAATTTATACAAGAACTCTAAGTTATGGTTAGTATCTAATCTGACCCAACATTCCAATAATTTCTAAAAATGATATCATAACAGTAGGTAATGAGTTTTGGGTCAAAATCTTTGTTTAGACATGCATTATGCATAAAAGCGTAATTTAATATTTATAAAAGCTCAATTTGCGATATTTAGCATTACATTAGTTTGAGACCAGAAAACAATGTCAAATTAATTTAGACATGTTTATATATCAGTACTTAACCTATTTATATGCTCACATATTCAAAAATCTCATTTTTAGACTATAAGGACATAATGGTCAATTATAAGTATAATAACGGAAACTAGCATATAATTCAGAATATTAATGACTAGGTAATATAACCTCAGAGGGTTATACTACAACATATTATGGTCCTAATGGAAACTTAAAACAAAAAGGTTTAAGATTAATCAGGTCAGAACTGAAAGTCAAGGCAAAAGTCAAGCTTTTGCGACTTTCGGTTGCGAACCGACCTTAAACTCAGAATTGCCTGGTTGAACATGCTTAGACATGTTCTAATAATATTTACCAAGTTATTTAAGTGATAAAACATGGTTCATAACTTCTACATTATCAGTTTTAATTATTTTATGAAAATCTGACTAGCTTGACTTTTTGACTAGTTACTTTGACCCGACAACTAACTAAGTAAACGTGATAATTAGGAGGTGCCCTTTTGAGGGATTAACACCTACCTAATTACGATCACATAGCCATATTCACCTCGAACAATAGCTGGACCGTTTAGGTCTAAACCGAAAGTCAAAGCGTCATTACGACAACTTTGACCTTTGGTCTTTAAACACATAAAAACTATACTAAAGTGGCTAAGGACACTTACAACAGGTCCTTGCATGAAGATTGAACTGAGGTGGGCTCCCTCTTGATCAGGAATCCCAAAGAAAGCTCAAGAAATGCTCAAGCTAGAGAGTTGAGAGTGAAAATTGTGAATGTGCAAGGATTATGGCAACTCAAAGTGCCTATTTATAGTGCAAAGGACTCACACCAGATCATCACAGGTGTTTAGAGATGTTGTAAGATAGCTCCAGGTGTCCAAAGTGGTTTTTAGAACCATCAACAAGCCATAGAATTCATTTTTGTTTGGTTTGGAGCACAAGGAAGAAGAAGAAGAAGAACAACACCTGTCCTGCATTTTCTGTCGAAACAGAGTCGTCGCATCGCGCGACGACATATGATGTTCATGGTCGTGCAGCGCGACTGTCACATCCCCAAAATACCACATGCGAAAACCCCCGCGAGCTGTGTGACGTACCAAGATCTAGCCACCAATCACATTTAACTCATAACAAGATTTCAAGTGAAAACTTTCATTTATTAAAGTAAATCGCACAAACATTTTATTGTTCAGCGGAAGCATATACAATAGTTAATAATTTCATAATCCAAGTGAATAAAAACCATTAGACTCATCTCATAATCCCATGTAACTCGACCCATGACCACTCCAGCATCCCAGACAACAAGTTCCAATGATATATACCTATAGACCTCCAAGCATGTAGAAAAGTGTATCAGACAACGCTGGTGAGTTCACAGTTTTGTTTACCGAGAATCGTGTTACTTGTTTTGCTGCCAAAATTTTAGTTCAGTACAAAAGCATTTCCAAAAACAACAATGTTGATAATAGCTCGATACCGTACAAGATGGCTCCAGATTATTTTTGCCCTTTCCCCAATGCCCATATCAAAGCATTGGGCATGACTGGGTCATTAGTTCACACCCGTCCTCTCAGGTACGGGGTGAGGGTGCCAAACCTAGATAGCGCTACCAACTAATACCCTGTTACCTCTTAGGTAACAAACAAGATGGGACTTAATGGTGATAGGAGTGAGTGTATTATCCAACATTCCGGTTTAACATTCCAGTCAAACCCATTACCCAATATACCTCCCTGGAATATTTACCAGATGTCCCTCCACGGGACGCATGCTTGAAAAAGAGCAGTGAACCCACCTTAGATTTGCTCGGTATGTTACGTTACATTACCCGTTCCAAGTTGGTCAACCAAACCCTACCGTGGTTACCAAAGATGATCAGTTTCGTAAACACATATCCAAGACACATATTCAGCATGTCACATGTAACACCTTTGTCACATAACACATAGCAAATGATTTAGGTTTCATACACGTTTATAAGACAAGTTCAGGTTCCCAGCAGCAGTTAATAATAGTATCAGTTTCATAATATTCAAGTCAGGTATATCACACAGATTGTATTCACCACAAAGATCAAGGTATAACATGTAGCGAGTGCTTAGTTCTCATACAAGCCCACATCCCATGTAAATGACGCACATAATCAACATATATTAGAGGAGCGTTCTACTTACACAAGTCAAACCATATTTCTCATTCTTAATCAGCATGGTTATCAGGCAACACATAGTATTTTATACACACAAGTATCCATCATCACATACAATATAAACTATTACTATTTTCTGTACATTTGCACGGCGAAGATCCCTCACGGTAAAGAACTATTCTTCACCGAGGATGATAACGACGAAGTATCATTCTTCGTTGGAGGTGGTTGTGACGAGGGTTCCTAATGGTTCGTCAGGAAGTAGTCGGCGAAGAATACATTCTTCGTCGAGATGAGGTTTGACGAAGACCATCCGACGAAGGACTATCCTTCGTCGCCACCCTTAACAGATGACCAACGAGGTCACATCGGCTGTTACTCACTATCAAACAACCCTAACTGCCGACGTTCATCTAAACCACATAGCCCCAGCACATGTTTTCCGTAGCCGTAATCCCCAATCATTCCATAACAGTTGCACAGTCAATTTAGTTATATACATATATATATCATGATTTATTCCAAAACCCCAATGATCGACTGACTTTCCATAATGATTGACAACTAGTCATCACATATCAACTTTCACATAAATCAAGATCATGGACTAAATACCTTAACAATTTTTAGTTTTTAATAACATTGATCATAATCGCTCACATGTTTTCCTTGTTGTGTTCATCATGTTATACCCACATCATGATTAAATGGAAACCCCTTAAGACTCACATATGCTAGCTGATTTCATCATAACAATAGGTCAATCAAATATATTTTAGTTTTGCAAACAAAACCCTAGCTCATACTTTGATCCTACCCGTACACATCTACTCCACGTAAATATATAGCCACGAATTAAACAAGCAAAGTGATAACAACTAACCGATTAACAGGCCGAGAGGGGATCCGTAAAGGAGAGCTTCGATCAACAGAAGTTGCCGTCGCACAGGAAAGAGAGGGAGAGAAGACCTTAGGGTTTTTGTGATTTGCGGTTATGTTTCTAAGAAGTTATATGCGTACATACTGGGCCCCAAACTTCCTGGGCCGAAGGACCCTTTTTGGCGAACCTTCCCTCGACGAAGTACCATACTTCGTGCAACATGTTAATGATGAAGACTCCTTCTTCGTCGGGATGGGTGATGACGAAGGTTCACTCTTCGTTGGGCAAGGTTGTGGCGAAGAATCCATCCTTCGTCACAATGGGTTCTTTTCCATAAGAGTTTTCATTAAACATTAAATATTAGACATTAAACCACCATGCATAACTATACAATAATCATTCCAATAAACCACACATGACCCCACATAAACAAATTGTAATAAAAAAGATGATTATGAAACAAGCGATTCGTAGGAAAAGGACCTTGAAATCTCGGGTTGTCACATCATCCCCAACTTGAAAGAAATTTCGTCCCGAAATTTGATAAGCAATCCCAAGCAGCAAGGTGTTAGATCAGGATGATTGTGGATTTTCCCCAGGTGCCACATTATCCCCAAGATGAAAGAAAATTACGTCCTGAAATTCGCCAATAACATCAGAAGTTGATTCAACCGCTTGAACCCCCGAGGATGCTGGACCTTCATCTGATCTTTGCGTTCTCACGTGAACTCTGGTCCACGTCTTGAGTTCCAACGAATTCTCGTGATTGGAATTCGACTATGTTAACGAACCTTGATTTCCTTGTCCACGTTTTCAATAGATTCCTCGACGACTGCAACTTGTCGTTAACCTTAGGCTCTAATAAGGGTATCACAAGTGTTCCATCGGACAAACACTTCTTTAGGTTCGAGACATAAATGACATCGTGAACGTTACCCAATTCATCAGGTAACTCGAGTTTGTAGGCCACGTTACCGATTCTTTCCAAAGTTCTGAATGGCCCATCGTAACGTAAATTAAGCTTTCCACGCTTTCCAAAGCGTACCACACCCTCCCAGGGTGAAACTTTCAACATGACTCGCTCGCCTGTAGCGAACTCCCAGTGTTTCCTAAGCTTATCAGCCTTCCTGGTGGTCTCGCGTTGTCGCCAAACGATTTTCGATCTAAGCAATCTTCCCAAGAGTTTCGAGTACAAGTCATGGACTTGTGATTAGGTTGTCACCCGCCTTAGTCCAACAATGTCACACCCCTAAAATCCACACGCGGAGTATCACCGCTTGGAGGCGTGGCTGACCAGGATCAAGCCACCAATCATATTGAACATAACAAGTAATACGTAAAATTCAACCACACAATATGAAAGGTGTTTCAAACCAAAACGTTGTTAAGTGTTTAGCGGAAGCATAATTGTAAAACCCAAAGTAAGTATTAAGTATGAAATAAAGTAATGTTTTTAGCACGGCACACACTGCCATGTCCCACAACGACCGCGCCTCCCTGTGCAAGCTCCATGAGTACCTAATGACCTGCAAGGCATGTAACAACGAGTCAACAACAAAGTTGAGCGAATTCACAGTTGGTTGTTTAGTTATAGCATTCATTTCGTAAATCGTATGTTTGTTTTGTAAACCATGTATCTATTATTTCGTATCGCGGTCTCCCATACATGTTTGCGAAGATTGGTGGGGGCTTCCCATGTGTTACTAGACCGTGCGTATCGACTACTACGAAAATATAAGTGGTGCCCTAAGTCAATGTCTATCAGCATTGACCCTTTGCCCATAGTCCATTAGTACACGCCCGTCCGACTGGCACGGTGTGAGGTTTGTTAAACCTAATAGCGCTATTAACTAATGACCCGCTCGCCATAGGCCTCGGCGATTAAGTCGATATAAATGAGGGACTTCAGTGATAGAGGTTTGGTCCAGTGTGTAATCTTGGCATCCTACCCATGGAGGATGGTTGTAGTTACCGTTTAAATCATTAACCCATTCCCAACCCTTGGGAATCCCATGCCTTGGAAAGAGTGTGAACTCACCTTGGTTTGCTCGGTATCCTTAACTATGTGCTCACAAGTAATCAATCAAGTCCTATAGTATACACGTATACTCAATCAGTTCAAGTTCGTAAAGTTTCACATGCAAACAATACCACACAGTATGTTTGGCATTTGACATCATGCATCATACAACAGTTAATCACATTCATACAATCCATGTTTCACATAAAGGCTTTCTCAGTTTAACCTAACAATATCATCCACTAACATATCTAACGATGTTAATGGGTTTAACGAGGTTACCGCACTTAACTGGATTAATACACTTGGCATAGTTCACAAGCATAACAGAGTTAATCAGAATCAATAGAGTTATCATACATAATGAACTTAACTTACATAACATAGTTAATATAAATCAGTTAACATACCTTACATATTTGACATGTGGAACTGCGTTAACAACTAACAGAATTAATAACTAACTGAGTTTACTGAACTAATGGAGTTAATAACTTAACAGGTTTGATAAACTAACAATGTTACTGTGCTACGAAAACTACATGTGCCGAAAACACTTGCATGGCGAAATCACTATGGACGAAAACCCTAGACGACGAAATCCAAGGGTTTTCGTCGGATGTGGGGTGTGATGAAAACACTTTGTGTTTTCGTCTAGTCCTGTGGTTTTGTTGGTTCTTGCGTTTTCGTCTGGTTCATCTTCATTATCATTTAACCAGATCCATTCACGAAATCATTCAATCATCATGCAATCATTAGCAAGTTGTTGTGTTTGTCCAGAATCCTAATCATCATTAACTGTTAATCCTCAACATAAATCCTAGCTGTGAATCGTACATCACTAGATCATCATCATTAGTTACACAACAACAGGAAACCCTAAACATGCTAACAGCCGTTTTACATGCTATCATCGAACCAGCAATTAACATATAACACCATGATCACTAATCATATCACTTCTGTAATCGATACCCTATGCATAACAGTTTGCTAGTCAATCATACGATCCACACAAATAATACATATATACGATTAATAATCACTTAGGTCTGCCGGTTCTTTATTAAAACGAATCATTATAGGGACGCGATCTGAATAGTGAAATCGGACTTTACGCTAGCATTCATTACTAAAAACAATCAATAATATTATGTAGAACTTCATGAAACCCTAACAAACGTAACATGTGATTCTATAGTGAAAACCTATATTCACAGCCTTTTCATAAATCAAGCATATATACGAACATGTATCAAGTAATCGAAGAATCATAAAGCCGATTTAACAAACGTGTAACTAACTGAGCTATCAATGATGATGGTTTGATTACTAGAGGGGGCTTGGGAGAGCACAGAGCTACCGTCGCACCAAGTAAGGGTTCTAGGGTTTGGCGATTAAGCTTTCACGTAAGGGTTGAGAATAATATATAACTGATCCACTACTGGGCCTAAAGCCCATCTGATTTCGTCGAGAGGAGGTGGCGAAATCCCTTTTGATTTCGTGGAACGGGTTGTGGCAAAATCCCTTATGATTTCGTCACTTTCATACTATTATATAATAATATTAACAATGGTGTTCACCCCTATCTAACAAACGATGCACATCAATTAAACAACTCAAATAATTTAATACCCCAAGCATGTACCAAGCATGAACACTTTACAAACAAATCATAGTGTACAAAATCAATGCATGAATCACAAAACACTGTACAAAACAAGTAACGCATAGAGGAGGAACCTTGAAAACTCGGGTTGTCACATTATCCCCAACTTGAAAGAAATTTCGTCCCGAAATTTAGCACGCGGTTACTGAGGAAGCTAGTTAAGTTTGGTGGTTTACTGGTTTTCCTGGGCTGTCACATCATCCCCCCGTTGATTTGGAATTTCGTCCCGAAATTCTGTAGTAGCTTCAGCCTCAATAGTGGTTGCACTCTTTTCGAATAACTGGGGATACTTGAGTTTCATTTGATCTTCTCGTTCCCAGGTAAACTCTGGGCCACGACGGGAGTTCCAACGAACTCGAACAAGAGGTATTCTGGTGTGCTTGAGGACCTTAACGTCTCGGTCTGTGATTTCAACTGGTTCTTCGACGAATCGCAACTGATCGTCAATAGTGAGCTCCTTCAAAGGAACTATGAGGGTCTCATCTGACAGACACTTCTTCAGATTCGACACGTGAAATACATTGTGAACTCCACCGAGTTCTGCTGGTAGGTTTAGTTTGTAGGCCACCATGCCTATCTTCTTGATGATTTCGAACGGTCCGACATACCGCGGCTTGAGCTTGCCCCTTTTTCCAAAGCGAACCACACCCATCCAGGGTGAAACCTTGAGTAGCACTCGATCCCCAACCAGGAATTCGAGTGGTTTCCTGCGCTTGTTTACGTAGGCTTTCTGACGGTCACGAGCTGCCGCCATTCATTGTCGTATAACTACAAGTTCTGGACCCGTGATCTGACTATCACCCACCTCTGCCCAACAAAGAGGTGATCGGCATTTACGCCCGTACAATGCCTCAAATGGAGCGGCTTGAATGCTGGTGTGGTAACTGTTGTTATACGAAAACTCCACTAACGGGAGATGTTTTTCCCAGCCGTTGCCGAAATCGATTACACATGCCCGAAGCATGTCTTCTAGAGTTTGGATGGTGCGTTCAGACTGCCCATCCGTTTGCGGGTGGTAAGCTGTGCTCATGTCTAATCGTGAGCCAAAGGACTTGTGTATTGCTTGCCACAGTTCAGAAGTAAAACGTGCATCACAATCTGAAATAATAGAGGTTGGCACCCCGTGCCTCAAGACAACTTCCTTAAGGTAGACGTCTGCTAGAGTGGAGAACTTATCCGTTTCCTTAATAGCCAAAAAGTGTGCATACTTTGTGAGTCAATCCACGATCACCCAAATAGTATCATTTCCACGTTGAGATCTAGGCAGGTCGGTAACGAAATCCATGGAAATTTGCTCCCATTTCCATTGTGGTATCTCTGGTTGTTGGAGTAGGCCCGATGGTTTCTGATATTCAGTCTTGACTCTCGCACAAGTCAAACATTTGCTAACGTAAGTTGCTATGTGAGCTTTCATGCTAGGCCACCAATACGTAGTTCTGAGGTCATGGTACATCTTATCCGAACCAGGATGTACTGAGTAACAAGACTTATGTGCTTCATCCATCACCAGCTCGCGTAAGTTTCCATAGTGTGGGACCCAAATGCGTCCTGTTACGTAATAGGCACCGTCTTCCTTTTGTTATAATCGCTGTCTTGAGCCACGTAGGGCTTCAGCCCTAACGTTTTCTGGTTTCAAAGCTTCTACCTGAGCATCTTGTATCTGTGCAGGAAGACTAGACTGGATGGTAAGTTGTAATGCTCGCACACGCCTAGGTGTAGTATCCTTTCGACTGAGGGCGTCTGCCACAACATTTTCCTTGCCCGGATGGTACTTGATGGCACATTCGTAATCATTTAAAAGCTCGACCAGTCGACACTGACACATGTTTAATTCCTTCTGTTTGAAGATATGCTCGAGACTCCTGTGATCGGTGTAGATGGTGCACTTGGTACCGTACAGGTAATGTCTCCATATCTTGAGTGCGAAGACAACAGCTCCCAGCTCCAAATCGTGTGTAGTGTAATTTCTTTCATGAAGCTTAAGTTGGCGTGAGGCGTAAGTAATGACTTTATCACGTTGCATCAATACACAGCCAAGACCCTGGATTGATGCGTCACAATAAACCACGAAGTCGTCTGTGCCCTCCGGCAATGAGAGGATAGGCGCGCTACAAAGTCTATCCTTTAAGTGCTGAAATGTTGATTCCTGTGCATTTCCCCAACGATAAATAACGCCTTTCTGAGTTAGTGAGGTGAGGGGTTGTGCAATCTTGGAGAAGTCTTTGATGAACCTACTATAATAGCCCGCCAAACCCAAAAATTGGCGGATTTCTGTTGGTGTACGTGGTGCAGGCCAGTTCCTGATCAAGTCAACTTTCGATAGATCAACGTGAATCCCATCCTTGTTCACCACGTGGCCTAGGAAATGGAATTCATGAAGCCAGAAGTCGCATTTCGAGAATTTGGCATATAGTTGCTCCGTTCGAAGAAGTTCCACGATAAGCCGCAGATGTTACTCGTGTTCCTCCTAGCACTTAGAGTAAATCAAAATGTTGTCGATGAGTACAATCACAAACTTATCCAAGTAAGGCTTGCAAACCCTGTTCATAAGATACATGAAGACTGCATGCGCGTTTGTTAGCCCGAATGGCATGACCAGAAACTCGTAATGGCCATAGCGTGTTCTGAATGCTGTTTTGGAGACGTCCTCGTCCCGGACTCTCAGTTGATGGTAGCCTGACCTCAAATCAATCTTTGAATAGTAGCTCGACCCTTACAGCTGGTCGAACAAGTCGTCAATGCGTGGAAGAGGATAGCGATTCTTTACGGTCACCTTGTTTAGTTCGCGGTAGTCGATGCACATTCTGAAGGTACCGTCTTTCTTCTTTACAAATAATACTGGAGCTCCCCAGGGCGAAGAGCCAGGACAAATGAAACCCTTATCCAATAGTTCTTGCAATTGCTTGGAGAGTTCTTCCAGTTCGGTTGGAGCTAAAAGATAAGGTGCTCGAGCTATGGGTGCTGCTCCAGGAGCTAGCTCGATCTGAAATTCCACCTGACGATGAGGCGGTAGCCTAGGTAAATCTTCAGGAAACACTTGAGGAAACTCGCGTACAACTGGAATATCCTCTATTCTCTTATCTCTCGTTGATGCGTCAGTAACATGTGCTAAGATAGCGGTGTGGCCCTTTCGCAAACACTTCTGGGCCTTAAGGAAGGAGATGATGCCCACTACAGCACCACTATTGTCGCCTTGAATTTCGAGAGGTTCTTTGCCAGAATGGGGAATACGAACAATCTTCTCCTTGCATAGGATCTCTGCTTGCTGTTGTGATAACCAATCCATCCCAATGACGATGTCGAAACTACCCAAAACTATGGGAATGAGATCGATAGAGAAAGTCTGACCAGCGAGGATAAGATTACAACCCTGAACTATGTGTGTGGCCTCTAGACTTTTACCATTAGCTAATTCTATGACATGCTTGGTGTTCAAAAGTGTTGGTGTACGCTTGAGCATTTGACTAACTTTTAGAGACACATAACTGGTATCGGCACCCGAATCAAATAAGACAGTAACATAAAAGTCGTCAAGAAGGAACTTACCCATCACTACGTTAGGATCATTCCTTGCGTCACCCTGACCATTGTTTCCATCATTGTTTCCCCCGTTGTTGTTCCCATTGCCCTGATTATTGTTGTTATTGTTGTTGTTCGGATTTTGATTTAACTGGGGGCAGTCCCGCTTGAAGTGGCCTTCAGCACCACACTGAAAGCATCCCATGTTACCTCGCTGTCGCTGCTGGTTCTGTGGAGCTGGTGGTTTTTGTTGTTGGTTCTGATTCGCAGGTCGCGAGCTCCTGCAATCCTTAGCTTCATGACCCATCTTGAGACACCTCTGGCAAACGACACCTGTTGCACTGACCACTGTGGTGCCTGTTGCATCTGTTGCACTTTGGGTGGTTTCCTCGATATCCACCCTGCCCTTGACTACCAGAAGATTACTGACCAGGACTCTGGTAGTCATCGATCTTTCGCTACTGTGCCTGGGACTGAACCGAAGTCGAACCCTTGCTGGAGGTTCCATCCCATTTTCGCTTGTTATCACTGGGAATAGCAGAAGTAGTTGTAGTAGTAGTAGTAGCACCAATACGTTTAGGCAGCTTGTTCTGTTCCACTGCTTGGTCTGTGAGACGATGAGCAAGACGAGTAACATCCTGGATAGTAGCAAGGTTAGCAGCAGTCACATGGCTTTGAATCTCTGGTACTAAGCCTTTAAGGTACAGCTCAATGCGCTTGATGGGAGGATCCACCATAGTTGGACATAACACTTCTAGTTCGTTGGATCGTTTCGTGTACGCTTCTATCTCTGACCTCGTCATCTTCAGGTTAAAGAACTCCACTTCCAGCTTGTGGATGTCATCACGACTACAGTATTCACGTTTGATCACTTCCTTAAAATCATTCCATGGGGTGGCATTAGCAGCCGCCAGCCCCAGCATCTGAACTTGCGCGTTTCACCAAGTTAGCGCAGTGCCTTCGAGAGTACCAGTGGCGTACTTCACCCTACGAGCCTCAGGGCATTCACACATCTCGAAGACAGACTCGAGCTTTTCAAACCAATGGAGAAGTCCAACGGCTCCTTCAGTGCCACTGAAAGTACTAGGACGACAGTCCATAAAAGTCTTGAATGTGCATACAGGTGGCTGAGCATGTTGACCTGTCATGTGCGTAAGAGTAAAAAAAATTAAGCACAAGTGTTGGGTTACGAGAGTAGGATCTAAAGACCCTAGAGTAAATTGTGATGGCAGGTTATACCTCCTGCCTGGGAAGCTGCGAGCGCTGTAGTAACTTGTTCAGTGATCAAAGCCGCCAACTGGGCTTGAGTTAGATTAACGCGTCCACTCATGATCTTCATATCAAAGGAAACATGAGTGAGAAAGGTTCTCGAAAGTGCAATGACAGAAGAGAGTAAGCACACACGTGTTTTCAAACAATAGTTGTTACGTTTTTCTAAGCATACCATGAGCAATGTTCTATGTAATCTAGCAAGTAGGCTATGTAAACATAAACCATATCACCTAGAATGTCGAGTCTTGCACGTGGAGCGAAGCGTCGTTGTGGATCGTTGAGCACTGTACAGGTTATAGTCTGGTTTTAACAAAAACTTTTTCCCTTATTAAAACCAAGTTCACTATAACCAATGGCTCTTATACCAATCTGTCACACCCCCAAAATCCACACGCGGAGTATCACCGCTTGGAGGCGTGGCTGACCAGGATCAAGCCACCAATCATATTGAACATAACAAGTAATACGTAAAATTCAACCACACAATATGAAAGGTGTTTCAAACCAAAACGTAGTTAAGTGTTTAGCGGAAGCATAATTGTAAAACCCAAAGTAAGTATTAAGTATGAAATAAAGTAATGTTTTTAGCATGGCACACACTGCCATGTCCCACAACGACCGCGCCTCCCTGTGCAAGCTCCATGAGTACCTAACGACCTGCAAGGCATGTAACAACGAGTCAACAACAAAGTTGAGCGAGTTCACAGTTGGTTGTTTAGTTATAGCATTCGTTTCGTAAATCTTATGTTCGTATTATTTCGTATCGCAGTTTCCCAGACATGTTGGCGAAGATTGGTGGGGGCTTCCCATGTGTTACTAGACCGTGCGTATCGACTACTACGAAAATATAAGTGGTGCCCTAAGTCAGTGTCTATCAGCATTGACCCTTTGCCCATAGTCCATTAGTACACGCCCGTCCGACTGGCATGGTGTGAGGTTTGTTAAACCTAATAGCGCTATTAAGTAATGACCCGCTCGCCATAGGCCTCGGCGATTAAGTCGATATAAATGAGGGACTTCAGTGATAGAGGTTTGGTCCAGTGTGTAATCTTGGTATCCTACCCACGGAGAATGGTTGTAGTTACCGTTTAAATCATTAACCCATTCCCAACCCTTGGGAATCCCATCCCTTGGGAATCCCATGCCTTGGAAAGAGTGTGAACTCACCTCGGTTTGCTCGGTATGCTTAACTATGTGCTCACAAGTAATCAATCAAGTCCTATAGTATGCACGTATACTCAATCAGTTCAAGTTCGTAAAGTTTCACATGCAAACAATACCACACAGTATGTTTGGCAGTTGACATCATGCATCATACAACAGTTAATCACATTCATACAATCCATGTTTCACATAAAGGCTTTCTCAGTTTAACCTAACAATATCATCCACTAACATATCTAACGGTGTTAATGGCTTTAATGAGGTTACCACACTTAACTGGATTAATACACTTGGCATAGTTCACAAGCATAACAGAGTTAATCAGAATCAATAGAGTTATCATACATAATGAACTTAACTTACATAACATAGTTAATATAACTAAGTTAACATACCTTACATATTTGACATGTTGAACTGCGTTAACAACTAACATAATTAATAACTAACTGAGTTTACTGAACTAATGGAGTTAATAACTTAACAGGTTTGATAAACTAACAATGTTACTGTGCTACGAAAACTACATGTGCCGAAAACACTTGCATGGAGAAATCACTATGGACGAAAACCCTAGGCGACGAAATCCAAGGGTTTTCGTCGGATGTGGGGTGTGACGAAAACACTTTGTGTTTTCGTCTAGTCCTGTGGTTTTGTTGGTTCTTGCATTTTCGTCTGGTTCATCTTCATTATCATTTAACCAGATCCATTCACGAAATCATTCAATCATCATGCAATCATTAGCAAGTTGTTGTGTTTGTCCAGAATCCTAATCATCATTAACTGTTAATCCTCAACATAAATCCTACCTGTGAATCGTACATCACTAGTGTTGGATTCTGTATGCCCAAGACACATATTAAATTGATGTGGCTAGTACGTTATGATCCAAGTCGAGTCATACCCAAATACAAGCTAGACAAACACTTACAATATTTATTTATTATATGATCAAACAAATAATATTGACACTTAGAATATTTAGAAATCGGTTTTCTAAATAATTGCACTTGACAAACTAATAAATTATATGGATAATTTATTTTGAGAGAATATTTTATTTTGTTATTTAACTGGTTAAATAACATTTTAAAAGGTTATGAGATATTGCATAAAGGCTTGTAATATGATATGTTATATTTTATAAATGTTATAAAATACATACAAGACTTATATTTTATAAAAGAATATGAATTCTTTATATAAAATAAAAGCTAGGACGCTACCTTTCCCCCATGGTCTTACCAAGATTGTTGGTCCAATAATATTTCATGCATTTGCATGTATCTTGATTGGGTGGTCATCCCTAAATGCTTTGGCCAATCACATTGCATGCAAATGCATGTGTTAGAGGCTCTCTCATTGGGTCTTTTTGGTGGCAAGATTCTCACAAGGTTTAATAAAACTTTTGATGATAAATAAAGATGAAAGAACTTGAAAAAACTAGAGAATTCCTTCTCTAATTTTCGGCCAACTATGTGCCATTTTGAGTAGTTTCTTTCAAGTTTCAAACTCAAGTAAATGCTCTCTAGAAATCAGCCATGAGATGGTTATTCTAGAGGGTTTTTCATGTTTGATTTTTCAAGTGCAAGAACTCCATAACTTTCCTTCATATTTTCGGCCTTGGTGGTTGATTTAGATGGAAATCTTAGTGAGTTCATAAGTGTAGAAATCCTAGCTAAACTTAAGATGTTTGTTGGAAGGATTGGGGTATACAAGCTTGAGGTCTTCTACACTTGAAGGCAACCGTTCAAGAAGTATCATCATCTTCATATCCTTTACTCCTTGGAAGGTAGTATTCTAAACACTCTATGGTTGTGTTTTGATTTTTAATAGCATGCATGTTCGTATATGGATCCGGGATTGGGTTTTACATATAAAATGGGTTTTATATATTGTAAGTAACATGTTTTAAATAATAATTTTCCACTGCGTTTTTATTTTATATGGATAAAGTACTTTGATAAACATGTGAAAAACCCAACAGTGGTATCAGAGCCGCTTATATGAGTGCGTGCTTCATAGGATATGAAATTTTCGGGTTTGGTTAAAACCCTAAGGCCGAAATTTTATATATGGTTATCCTTTTGTTTTTCAAGATTATTTTAATACATGCATAAAAGTATCTTAAAAAATTATGTCATTTGGATGATTTGTTTGTTTGGACAAAAACCCACTTTTTCGGTTTTTTCATTCTTGACCGAAAAGCAGGTTGTTAAAAGGAAACCATTTTGCTTCTTGAATTTTATATATGTGGATATATATATTTTGGTGTTCATAACCTAGCCATGACCTTGTGTGAATATGTTGAATTTTTGTGTTTGTGATTTGTATTTAATTATTTCAAAGGTTGTAATAATTATTATTTTTGGTTCTTCCATTTGTAAAGTTATGTAATTTATTTATTTTCATTTGGTATGTAAAATAAATAGATTAGGTGCATTTTATTTTAACGGGATTTTAGCCCGATAACCAAAACACATTTTTGAAGTCCAAAGGAGTTTGGATCTGAATTAAAGGATATTTTGGAAGCTCAAAGAAAGTGAAGAAATCACAACACAAAAGGAAGACTTGAAGCATTTGGATGCGGGATCAAGTGGGAGTTCAACGACACATTATTTGTGTCAATATTCACCCATTAGGAAGGACCTTTTGGCACACTTGTTTTGGCTAACAAGTGTTGTCAAAATAGTTGGCTATGGCTATGCACCTATTGTTATTTATGCTTGTGTGGTTGTTTATTTATGTTGTTTTGATGATATTTGGATATGCATGCTTAACAAACAAATAATCAACAACAAGCGTAAAAATTGGTTCTTAACAAAATCATTAAAATGGTTAATAAAGGTTTTATTAAAAATTAATGATTTTACAAAATGGGTTTTATTAAAAGAACCTTGAAAATTTGTTTTACAAAAGTACCAAGGATTTGAATGCATGCAAATGTATGGTACATAAAGTTTTTTAAACTAGAATTTTGAAAACTCAAAATCACTTTTATAAAACAAGTCAAACACCATCCTTTTATACAACACTCGAATCACTTGGGAACTCTTTTGTGGGATAAAGGTCACCTAACCACATTTGAGGGAACTTGTATATTCGAGGTGGGTTTACCATGTTTGTGGGATAAAGGTCACCTAACCACTTATGTGTATAAACTCACACGTGTGTGTAAGTTGGATGACTTGATTTGGAAACCATGAACTTAGGGTCACCGAAGCATGGGTACAAAAGGTGTTGATGGGATTGAACATGCCAACTAAACATAAAGATGTTTAACTGATCCCATATGGCTAGAAGTTGCAAAAGGTTGCAATTATCAAACGTTGACTACCTTGTTAATTTAAATAGAGGGATAAAGGTCACCTAACCAATATTTAAATGTAACGTTGGATTCTAGATTTTAATTACTAATTGTCTATGAGACATAAAAGGGTATTAATGATTAAAATATAATAATATCGAAAATACTAAAATTAAACCTTGTAAAATTTTGTAGATGGCCGCTAACAATATTACCCAAACCATCCGTAACCTATCATTGAAAACGATCCTAATCCCGATGAACATCTTATGGAAGATAAGGATGCCTATAATGATTGGATTAAGTATATCGAGGATACTATGCAAGCCTCTTGCCTCATGTTAGGAATTATGATTCCCGAGATTCAAAAGGTTTTGAACATCATGAGCATACGACATGATTACCCAATTGTAGGAAATGTTCCTAAGGGTAGAACGCTTCGAAACGGTTCGAGCGCTTCATGCATGTCAAATGGAGGAAACCCAATCGGACTCATCTTATGTCTTTAAGATGAAAAGCCACATTGATCACCTCAAAAGGCTCGATATGGATAAAAGGGTTTTATCCATTCTAACGATCAATGAGGATGGCAACTAGAAAGGGCATCACCCCGACACCAAAAGCAAATGTTGAAAATGGAAACGGGTAATTCAAAGGGAAAAGATTAGAAAGACTAAAGTGAAACCACCAAAACCAAAAGAGAAGAAGGCAAAGGTTGCCATGAACGATCCATGCTTTGAGTGTAGTGAGATAGGGCATTTAAATAGGAATTGTCCAACCTATCTCAAAGAGTTGAAAAACAAGAGGGATTCTAGGCAAACCTCAGGTACAATCTTAGTGATACATATTGACCTTAATGTTATTTCTTCTAACACATGGGTATTAGATACCGGATGTGGAACTCATGTTTGCAATTCGTTGCAAAAGGTTCAAAAGAAATAAACATTACAAGAAAGGAGACTATGTTTTGAAACTTCCAAATGGTTTGGAAATTGTTTTAAAATGTCTTGAATGCTCCTAGTTTGACTAGGAACATTATTCAAGTTTCCCTTATAAGACAATATGGTATTGACTTAAAGTTTGCAAACATTGACATTTATATCGATGAATGACATGTTTTACTTTAACCCTATGCCTTCAAATGGTATTTAGGAATCGGTTCATAATAATACATCATTTGATAGTTTAATGTACCAATCAATCACCAAGAAACTCAAAATGGATTTGAGTAAGACCTATCCTTGGCATTATCGCCTTGGTCATATAAACAGATGTCGCATGTAAACACTTCGAAAGAATTGTCTTTTGGAAACAAATGAAATTGGTTCATTTGATACATGTGAATCTTATTTACAAGGTAAAATGACCAAGTAATCCCTTAGTGGGAAAGGGCAAAAGATTTATTAGGTATCATACATTCGAATGTATGTGATCCTTTTAAGCCAATGACTAGGAATGGTGAAAGATACTTCATTACTTTTACCGACAACTATAGTAGTTATGGTTCTGTGTACTTGCTGAGACACAAAGTTGAAGTTTTGAAATAATCAAAGCCTTAAAAAGTGAAGTACAAAATCAACTCAATCAAAGTTCTTCGTTACAATAGAAGAGGAATCGAACTCTATTTGGATATGGTTCGATCTTTGATGGCTAGGAGCGCATTATCTCTATCACTTTGGGGTTACGCTTTTCTCTCCGTGGCCCGTATGGTCCAACCAAGAAAGTGGATAAGACACCTTTTGAACACTCGACCTTGCGTTAGGATCATTCCTTGCGTCACCCTGACCCAGCATGAACACTCGTGTCACACCCCGACCACGTGGAATATACAAAACGTGGCGGAAACATCGGGGAGTGTTGTAACAGAATTAATTGT
>JARYGA010039873.1:0-28879 GCA_030545235.1 Helianthus tuberosus
AATTCTGTTACAACACTCCCCGACGTTTCCGCCACGTTTTGTTGTTTTACGTGGTCGGGGTGTGACATGTCTAACAAGAGGTAAGTCACAATTCTTGATTTGGTTGATGTTGGTGTGATGAGAATGTATGAAATTGGCAAATTCCTTAAATATCTTAGTGGAATAGTATTAATTGATGAAAAAACCATGATTAGAAGCAATTGTGAATGCTTATTTGAATGAAATTGATAGGTTTATATGTTTTGATAGAAAGTCTTCATGAATCATGAAGTGGGTTTTTGAGACTTGATCATAAATGGAAGATTTTGGTTAGAATTGAGATGTTACTAGAAGGTAGGATGAATGATTGTGTTAGTGTTTATTTTTTGTGATGATTTGAGTAATTGGAAATTCATGTATGTTGAAAAATGGTGTATAATGATATGGAAAAATAATAAGTTTTGGGCGTTAATAAAAGTCGCACCTCAAGTGCTCGATGCAATGCATTAGATGTTAATTTTGGGAAATTGTGATACTTGTTAACAATGGTTGTGTTTAGAATGTAATAATTGTGATATTTGATGAAATGGATTCGTGGAAACTAAGAATGAATTTGTTAAGTGTAGGTGTGAAGGAAGAAGGTTCGAGTAATAAAAAGTCTCAAGGCTCGCAGGATCGAGGTATGTTAATTTGTTTACAAATTTAAGTTTTATGTATTGCAATGTTCATTAGATACGCGTGGTAACTTGACTAAGTGTATTGACCCACTAAGTGTTTAAAATATTCGTTTTTGATCTTACAAGAATTGGGTGTTACAAGTTGGTATCAGAGCCTAGGTTTGAGGGATTCAAGCACTAGTAGAAGTGCTTGGACTCAAACCAAAAGCTCGGGCAATGGGTTTGGTTGCTCCAAGACGCAAAGGAGGTAAAGATTTAATAATATCGGTAATTATAAGTTTATGGGTAATGTTGCGGGAAATGTTTTGGAAGTGGAGAAAAGAGAAAATAAGAATGGAAGTATTTCTAGAAGTTATGGGGCATGTTTGGTCAAAACGGGGCTCGAAAACATGTCGAAACGGGTGAAACAAGCAAAACAACGATAAAGTAACAGATGGCATTGTCGATTCGACAGTAGGCCGTCGCCTACATTGTGCCTCGGCTGACGCCTTGGGTTACTGCCTACGCGGAATTTTCAGCGACACCGGATTGCAGGTCGCGTTGTCGACGCACTTAAGGCCGGCGCCGCCTGCAATACTAGAATTGCTGTTTTGTTTTCTTTTTCTTTTTCGTATCTCGAGCCTCGTACCTCCTAGAACCTGTTCTACAGCCCCGACATACTTTCGAAATGTAGTATAAACTGTTAAAACTCCAACTCTATAATAGAAACATATGTGCGACGTGACCCGTTAGGGTCCCACAATGATAAGAATGATAAAAATGAAGCATGAAATAGTATGTTGGGATAAGGTGTGATGAAATGAAAAATGCAATTTACTAATGTAAACATGATTGTGTAGATGGCTGATGAAAGAGAAGCGAATGATAATGATCTTGCAATGCGAGAAGAAATGAATGAGATAATTGAGGAAGAAGTAAGAAAGGCCATTCAAGCCAACCTTCTTCAACTAGCCCAAGAAGTGGAAAATCTCATATTAGAAGCAGTAGAGACTATGACGGAAAGTAAGATGGAAGAATTAAAGGAGCTGATTGGTGAAGCTTAAGGCAAGAAGGAGACTCGTAGGTGCATGTATAGGGACTTCATGGCCTGTAACCCCTCATCATATAATGGGGAGATTGATCCGATAGTGTGTTAAAGATGGATCTCCAATATGGGGGTGGTGTTTGTACGAAGCTGGTGTGAAAAGGAGGACCAAGTGATGTTTGCAACGGCCCGACTCCAACTCCAAGCTAAGGATTGGTGGGATACCCATTGCAAAGAGTTGGATGAAGACAAGCTTCAGACAATGACTTGGCAATAATTTAAAGAACCGTTCTTAAAATACCATCGCCTGCAATCGGTCGTCGGTAGAATTCAAGAACTCTTTTTATGTCTTCGGCAGAATGGAGAATCGATTGATGAGATTACCAACACCTTTCTTGACAATATGAAGTTTTGTCAAATTTTGTGAAGACGGAAAGAATGAAGATCAACCGATACCATGACATGTTAAAGGCTGAATTTAGGGAGTTCATCACTCCCTCGAAGTGTGAGACTTTGAATGAACTTATAAATTGGGCTAGGGATAGGGAGATAGAGTTGAATAGGCAAGAGGAACGTGGAGAAAAGAGGTCATTGGAAAGGGTCTCTAACCCAAGTCCGTCTAAGAAACCAAGGTATCAAGACCATGGCAAGAAAGAGAAGGTAAAGAGTGGAATTCCCTAATGTAAAACTTGTGGAAAACTCCACTTGGGGGAGTGCTAGATGGAGAAGAAAGGGTGCTATAATTGTGGCCAAGAAGGACACCCATACTACAAATGTCCCAACCCCTCACGAACTTGTTTGAATTGTTTCATGCCGGGTCATGTCAAGGAGGAGTATGCAAAACTCCAACAGAAGACTACTAAAGAAGGGAAGAAGGATGAGACCTCGAAGGCTTAGGGGAGAATGTTTCGGATTACATCTGAAGAAGCCAAGACCCTCCCAAATGTTGTATCTAGTATATTTTTATTAAACTCAATGCCTACGTATATGCTATTTGATACCGAAGCTAGTAGGTCGTTTGTATCGAGTGAACTTGTACATCACCCTTCCTTTATAATTAAAAAGATGCCGGTACCCTTAGAGGTAGAAATAGCCGATAGTAAGAGTTACTTATTGCATGAAGTATGTAGAAACTATAAGATCGTTATAGAGGATGAAGAGTTCGTTATTGACCTTGTACCCATGGTTTTGGGGGAATTCAAGGTTGTGGAAGGCATGGATTGGCTAGCCCTATAGCATGCATAAATCCAATGTGAAAGAAAAGTTATTAATATCCTATCACCCAGGGGAAAACGAGTAAGCATACAAGGGGAATGTCAAGCCAAAGCTTTGTTCCATTATTCAAGCCGTTAAGTACGTACGGAATAGAAGTAAAGCATTTTTAGCCTATGTGGTACATACCAATCAAGATACCCCAAAATTCGAAAAGGTCAAAATCGTTAATGAGTTTCTGAACGTGTTTCCGAAAGACTTACCAGGGCTCCCTCCCGAGCGTGAAGTGGAGTTTAGAATTGAGATAACTACGAGTTCCAAACTAGTAGCCAAGCCTCCTTATAGATTGGCCCCGACCGAGATGAAGGAGTTAATGACTCAATTACAAGAGTTACTCGATAATGGCTTTATACACCCAAGTGTTTCACCGTGGGGAGCGCCCATCCTATTCATGAAAAAGAAGGATGGCTCGATGCGCATGTGTATCGATGATGGGTTGTCTGTAGGACAACCCTTAAATGATGTAAATGGTATAAAAATCGTATGTTTGATTGCATTATTTTAAGGAGTTAGATGAATATAGTTTGCTTGTTATGTCAGGTACAAAAGGTATAAAAGAAGAAGAAAAATGAAGCTTGGTTGGAAGAGTTGATTGAAGAATCAAGTGGGCCAAAGTTCGATGCCACCGTAGCTTATGGTGCCTACCATAAGCTACGGTAGACTTGATGACCGTATTGTTCACCGTAAGATAGTGGTCGTCCACCGTAGCATTTTGATGCCGTAGACAGACGCAAAATTTTCCATTTCCTTTAAGACCAACTTTTATGGTGACTCTTGGATATCTTTTTCACTACAATCGTTTCAAACTTTGTAAGGGGCGAAAATTAGGTTCCACAACATTACTTTGGGTGTTTTAATCATTGCTTTCACCTTTGATCGTTATGAACAACATATTAGAAGTTATGATGATTCACCAAACGATGAGCGACTAGTTTTCTTTGTGTTCCTCCCAGATGTAAGGTTTTCTTGTGACAATTAAGTTATGTTCATATATTTCTGGAATAGTAATCTATGCATTTTATGTTTAGTATTATTATGGTGTTTGTGTGATTATTTGTAGATTGTTAATATCGTTTAATCTTATTTCTAAACCATACGTTCTTGGTGCCGATGGCAATTGAGATATAGTGGGAGGGATTAGGGTTGGATATGTTAATTGATCATCGGGTGGCAACCTCGTGTTCTATGAATCCGAGTACTTGGTCCCCTTTTATCACAAACAATTGCACCCACACGAGCCATGTCTATGTGGTTCTTTCCAGTTGAACATTAACACTAGTTGTCACATAAAACGTGAAAACCGGGAAGATCTCTCTCTCTCTCTTATTTGTTTACAAACTTGCTAATGATTTGCGATTTAACTTTAGTTTTATTAATCAAACCAATCAAACAACCAAACCTTGAGATTACTTTTCTGCATTTCAATTTTATTAGTAGTAATTTGCAAGCTACTTAGAAAACACATTTTCCACAAACTCCCTGTGTTTGATACCCATTTACCACTATCTATTTAGTGTATTTGGTTTATTTTTGAGTGAGACTTCGACCTCATGTTAGATTTTGGCACCGTTGCCAGGGTGTAGTGCGCAACGTGTGTTATCTTTAGTTGTTTTTGTTTGTTATTTTTGAGTTTACGCTGGTTGTGCTAGTGTGCAGGTATTTACAGGTGTATGCATACAAGAGGCTGTCACAAGTCATCACCACTAGCTTTTGATCCTAAAATTGAATGGACACTTAGACAGAACCGAGTTTTACTATGGGAGAACAAGATCGTTGGGTCTCCTACTACACCGAAAAACACAATGGATCCACCAACTCCCACTACGGGTCAAACAATACCAATCACTCCTCCACCAATTCCTAGTACAATGCCTGCACCATCAAGTGAAGTGAAGTCAAACAACACCACCATTCCTATGAGCACACAATCACAACATTCTTTTAGCTATCAACCTTCATCAACTGTGCCACCTTTTGCTCAATTTTCCCAAGTTCCAATCAATCATCATCCCAACAAATTCCTCCACCTCCATTCCAATAAAACCCATCCATAGTCCATACCACCCTTGCTTTTCAACAACCACTACAACCGGGGTTGCAATACCAACAACCTCAGTTCTTACAGTCTATGGGAGCACGAAAGGATGGATATGATGATGGATATGAGGATGAATTTGCAGGTTATGATGTGGAGGGATATGTATTATGGGGTGATGGAGAGCAAATGGGAACTCAAGGTGGATTTGCTTATGCATAAAGGCAACGAAAATAACCTGTGCAAGAGTTTGGTAGACCATAACCACAAGTTGTGCATCAGCAAATGCCACAACAAAGACAACAATTTCAAAGACAAATACCTCAACAACAAATTCCTTAACCTCCGTTGCAACATTATGCACCTCAAAGGAAAATGCCAAGGCAAACGGGTCAACCACCAAGAGTGCCATTGGGTTTTCCAAGAAGGCATAACCGGGAGGTAGTAAGGGGTATTGAAGCTCATTTTAGACCGGTTATTACTAATAACCCTTCTCCGGTTGTGATTCCTCAAAATCATGAAGGGAGGACATTTGAGGTTCGATCTAATTCACTCCAAAGTTTACCAAAGTACAAGGGTTTGGCTATCGAAGAACCATACTTTCACTTAGAGGCTTATGAATCCATTTGCAATACAATTGGAGGTCAAGGTTTTTCTTCGGATGATGTTAAATTGGTGCTTTTCCAATTTTCTTTGGAAGACAAAGCAAAAAGATGGTTTTACACTTTGCCATCCGCCTCGATTTGTACTTGGGCTGAAATGCAACAAAGGTTCTTGGAAGAATTCTTCACGGCTCAAAAGACGTAGTCTAAGAAGCTTCCAACAACAATCGGGAGAGATGTTTCATGAGGCCTTTGAGAGGTTTAACATGATGATTAAAAATTGTCCTCATCATGGTATTGAGCTTTAGGAGTTGTTAAATGCCTTCCATGAAGGGTTGAATTCGGAGGATGCTCGTGATTTGATGTCTATCACCAACGGTACTTTTGGTACTAATATTGAGCAAGATGATTGGGCATTTTTAGAACAAATGTCGGTTACTTCAAAGAGGAAGGCCCAATCATCTAGAAGGGCGAGGCCGGCTATTTCAAGACCACAAGTGCATGTTGTGGATGATGGGGGAGTTCAAACTACAAATAAGGTATATGATGTGTGTGCAAATTGTAATGAGTTGGGTTATGTGGCTGAAAATTGTTTGAGAGTTCAAGAACAATTGTGTAGTTTAGTTGTAGTGTTAATTTAGTTTAGCTTGTTTTGAAAATTTTACCGTTCTCGTCAGGGATTGTGTTTAACCCAAGTGTGGGGAAATTCTTAGGAATTTTTCTCCGACACAGTGTTGGGGATAATACGGGTTTTTCATGGGGGTAGGGTATAATTTTTATTTTTTGAAAATTTATAAAAATCTTAAAACGAAAAAAAAACAACAAGTATGAAAAAATGGCCTACCATATATGTCTAGTGGCCACCGTAGCTTACGGTGACCACCGTAGGCTACGGTAGGCCTGGGCAACAAAAAGGGCTACGCTGGCAACCCATTGTCTTATGGTACACGTTACGGTGTCTGGGCCACCGTAACCTACGGTACCCACCGTAAGCTACGGTGGGCCCTGACGTTTGGGATCCGGCGCTAATAAAAAAACAAAAAACTTCAAATAATCACAACCACGTACGGGTTTCTTCATTTATCACCACATATTCTTTACGTCTTCTCTTCTACTCTCACTTGTCTTCCTCATTTAAACCCTAACTTCCATACCTTCAAATCTCTTGCCAAATCTTCAAAACTCAACCGAATCTTGTGGTTTTTCGGTCAATCTTGATTGAAATTTCGCAAGGATTCCGATTTTGTGCTCGCATTTTGAAGATTCTCACGTTAGGGCTGTCAATGTTGGATATTGTTATTCGAAATTTATGGGGGTTTCTTGGGTTTTGGTTAATCTTGAAGTTCTTAGTGTTTCTACCTTCTACAAAGCAAAGGTATGTGATTTCTTCTCATTATTTGAGGTGCATTGCAGAATAGTAAGTAATTCAGGATTATCTTTCTTGCACACTTGCTTATAGTGGTTTGAATGGTTTGAATTTGATGAGTTTGGTATGAGCAATGGTTATGGATGCTAGGTATTGTGATACAAAACATAATGATAGCAGAATTTTTGCTAATTTCTAGTCAAAATAATGCTCAAATTTAAAAAAAAAACAATCATAGGGAGATTATGTTTTGTCTTGCATCCATAGTCATAGCAATAAGCAAGTGTGGGGATATTCGAGTTAATGAGAGATTTTAACTTGTGTTATTATTGTTGCTTTCTTTGTAGATGGGTCGCGAAAGAAAGGTTAAAGGTAAAGGGATAGTTGGATCTTCTAGTAAACCGGCAGACCAGCCAAAAAGAAGGAGTTTAGTGCTACAAAGAGATATAGAAGAAGAAGAAGAAGAACAAGAGCAAAAAAGGCAACCAAGACAAGAGGAGGGGATGTTCATTATGTGAAACCAGATTGGACATCCGGTGCATTGTACGATCAGCATGCAAGATGGCAACCAGAGCTATTCCATGATAAAATGAACTCGTTAAAGGACAAGAGAGAGGGGTTCATTTACGAGAAAGAGGTGAGAGAACAAGATTTTGGGCCATTTGATATTATTAAATTCAAGGCCTTGGGATGGGAAGCAGCCTTATGATGTTATGATTACGATGACAACCACTTGTTTGAGGATGAGATCCAAGAGTGGATGGCTACATTGAGATGTCCATCGTATAACAAGCCGTCATCGATGAAGCTTATTGGTACAGTGAATAATGTCGAGGTGACGATGTTATTTGACACATTACGGCAAGTGGCAAGATTCGATAGCAAGCCTTCAAACAAGTACATGTTCCCACGCTTAGATGATCTTTATTTTGCACCAGAAAAACATCTGATGTGGGACACTATGGTTGAGGCTTTATTCTTGCCATGCAAAGGGCACGGGAAGCTTTACCGAAAGAATTTGAGAATTGAAGCAAAGCTTATGTTATAGATCTGCACACACAACGTGATCCCAAGGAGGGGAGATAAAGTAGAGGTTCAATATCCTGAAGTGCCCGTGTTGTATATGCTTGTGCACGAAAAACCTCTTGTTCCATTCCGATATTTAGTGTTGAATAACATATGGATAGGTCGGAATAGGATCGGGAGGAATATTTTTGTCACACCCCAAAAATGTCGCAGCGGAAATACAAATGTGGCGGTGACGGAGGTTGGTACCCATGAACGTCTTAGCGGTCAATGCAATAATTATGTTGGACATTTGGTTTATTTTAAAACATAGTTTTAAGTTTCCACATTCATCACAACCACATCATAGTTGTCTGACCCTTAGGGGTCTTATTACACTTGGTCCCAAAAGTAGTTAAAAGTGTCCAAACATTATTTAATTACATTAGCATCACACACAACCACTAGATAACACAAGCTAAAATCCCTGAAGCCGAACTCATGTACCTGAAGAACACGTAAAAAATCAAGTGTCAACACAATGGAGGGTTAGTCCACATAGCAAATTCGTAACAATTTGTATAAGGAAAAACTTTCTTATTATAGAATTTTAATGATTTAAAACATCCATATATGCTTAAGAAAGTAAATTTAGTTTCCTTTATAAAATCCACGGTTGATTCATCCGGAATAGCTCAACAAGCATATTTCCGATGTAAACTTGTACCCACAGTTTTTGATATTAAATTCAGTCATACTTTCAGTTTCGCAAGTTTTCAAGATGTTACGAGCTATATATTACGAATGAGGCTCTAATCAATACAAGACAATTAAAGAATGAAATTCGCCTCTATGTGGACCGGAGCTACCGGTCACGACGGAGTTGTCAACGATAGATCTATCAACAATTCTACGTGTTCAATACTTAATGACTAAACATTGTGGCATGGATGCTTCCTTTGTGCCACCTAAATACATTAACATATATAACCTACTAAATAATAGTTTAATATCTTATATTGTACAGATTTCAGCTGTCCCCCACACAATGTAAGCCTCACCGCCACTTACACTCTTAAGACCCGGTAAATTTGTCCCACCCGAAATTCAAAATATACCACGATTGTTTTACCCAAAACACCGTAATCAAAATCCGTTTTCCTCGAAAACATATTTATATCAATCAAAACCCGTTTTTCCTTGAAAACAGTTTAAGTCATACACCTTTCCAAATCCATATTTTTCCTTAAAACATATTATATCATTCCAAAAATCATATTTTCCATGAGAATATATTTTTATATAATTCAAAGGCATATTTTATACAAAAACGTATACTTATCCTTTATAACGACGTGTTCTTCCCCCAAAACGGTATATAAAACAGTAAAAGAGGGGTTCTCGTGACACTCACTAAAACACATTTATTCAAAAGCATGTTTCATACTAAAACATTTAATTACCCTTTTTAAAAAGCGTGTTCTTCCCCCAAAATAGTGTATAAAACAGTAAAAAGTGGGGCGTAGTGATACTCACCTTTGGGTGCGTTTTTATTATCGCAATCCCTTAGATTGAATCTACATATCCTAATTTAAATTGGAATGATTTAATAACTAATTTGTTCTACAAACAATTTAGTTTCTCCAATTCTTAGAATTTTCACATATCCTTGAGATTTTCACGAAAAGTCTTTGTTTTGATTATGTTGGCATATATATATATATATATATATACATATATATATATCTGTGTGTGTGTTCATATATATACATATTAAGATTTTTGCTATTTGAACGATTTTATTGGCAACCCTTTATTCGTTATTATGTCTACTTATTTACAATATATCTACGATTTGCGCTTCGTAATATATATCCGTAAGTATGGACATATTCGACATATATCGTAATTCACGCATTGCATCATTTCACACATTTATTATTCTTAAACACTTAAATGCCAAATAACTCATCAAGTTACCCTAAGTATTATTTTCATGCTCATCACAATTTACGCACATAACATGATTTTTGATCTAGTTTACCGTTTTTATCGCACAAACGCCGAAACATAGTATTAATTCATATCATCATGTATTCACTTAAAAAATAACATTATTGATATTCATATTCACATACCACGTTTTAACACAAAAAGTTCACCCTTGAACATCCATTTTCGCGTACGATGAAATATGCGTATGTTAACGTTTTTCATTAACCCTTTCGGCCCTGGGATGTCACGTATGACTAAACAAACACCAAAGATACTTAATATAAGTTAAAATACTTATATTTATTATAAAAATATCAATTTATAATATGATTTAAAACATTTTTTTTGCAAAAAATCACTTTAAAAGCCGATTTTTACCGTTTTTAACGCATAGTCTTGTACCAAACTTTACCGTAACCATCCCAAATCATCACGACTTGATATTTTAACATAACACATGTTATCTACTGATTAAAATAGTAATTTTACCCATGATAGTGCAGGTCTCATGTATGACATATAAATCATGCAATTTCACCCATTTTACTAGTTTTTAAGCTACATGTACAACATGCAAAGCTGCCAAGTTTATGACATAATTTAATAACATCAAAACACATCATATAACATCATTTTTGTAAGTGTATATTCTGATTTGTATGTATCTTCATCATACCATAACATCTAATGCACATTTACTTCATCATCATCATCCAAGATTAAATACACTCATCCTACTTTTATTATGATCTTTTAACCAATTCAAATCACATTCCTTGTTCAATCATTCATCAATCATTACAATTATCAAATGCATGTAACATCCTTCACATTTATGAACATGCAAACAAACCCATAACCATATACAACATATTACTTCCAAAATTTCACTTTTTCTTATATTCACTTCAAATCATGAGACTTTTATATGACACTTTTATAAAAAATCCTTTTGATTGAACATGCATACTTTCCAAGATTCTTATAAATCAAAAATTAACTAACAATCAAAACATAAACATTACCACACATGCATATATATTTCGGCCATATATACATACATACATTTAATGTTATTTCAAATAATCCAAGACACCATCATCACTTCAATCATACATGTTTTCATATATATATATATATATATATATATATATATATATATATAATATATCACGTTGATCATTCAAAAAATCATCTTTCAAGAACCTTTTTAATCAAAACTCAAAATACAACTCTAATCCACACACACACCTACGGCTCATACACACACATATAGTTTCATTTTTATTTTGATAAAAATCATTTGTTGTTTAGTTTCCAAGAGTTGTGAGAATCCAAGTATTTGAGAATCATGCTATCATCATCATCATCATCATCAAGAAACAAATTTAATAGTGATAATTTTTTTTTATCTTCCAAGAACAAAAGTGGGTTTATGATGAGATTCTTTGATGATTATAGGCTTCTTCCTCATTAAAATCACTTTTAAATCTTCAAACAAGCTTGAAACTAACTTGAAAAGGTCTTGAATCTTCAAATAAATGACTTTGAAATTCTGAAAAGGGTGTGTGTATGTGTGTGTTCGGCCGAGACCTTCAAGGGAAAGGAAGTGAATGGTTTTTGGTTTTGGTAATTTGATTTATGTTGAGTATGGAAGTAAATGGGAATGCCTATTCTTACAATTTGGACACTTCGCTCAATATGTGGTGTGGTGGGCACACAAGGTGCCGCCACCTTGCCCCCCCACATAAACATTCTCTCACTTAATATATATACATACACATATTCATGCAAGAAACAAATATTTAACTGACTACCGGTTATTTTATTTCGTGTTTTAACTGCGTTTTAAGGCGTTTAAAATTATTTTTATCATTATATAAAAATTAGCTCGCCATAATATTGCTAAACAATATTTTTTTCGCCTAGACTAGTTGTGTGTCGCAGCCCCCAACCCCTGCCCCGGGAGCGGAAGCTATGAGACAGTCTAGTGGTATCGGTGTTTATTAATTTGGCAGTGGAAATGAGACATCATGACTGATGTGCTAAAAGTAGTTTAATAAAAACATCTAAAATTAACCTAAATCTAGACTCAAAGTAATACTCTAGACTCTCTAAACTCGACTAAACTACTAACCGGCAAGCGAACCGATCGACTCTAGTAAAGCTAAGTAAGTCCGGATATCGAACCCACGAGACTCAATTAAATTATGCTAAGACTCTATCTAGACTAAGACTGACACAACTTAACTAATTGTTTATTTGATTGGGGGGGGGGGGGTTCTAAAAATCCTAAATTTGCAATTAAAATTAAACTAAATTAACTAGATTAATTAGACGCGAAATTGGACGAAGACTTAACTCAGTGATGATGAAGGCTACCTAGGCTAGACTCATGTTCAACTAGGAATGGATTTCTATTCGAAATTAACGTGGTATGGAACCGGGATCTTTTAATGCTAAACCCTAAGAAATCCCTACTAAGACCTCCCGACCCTTCTCAGGAAGAAACTTGTGAGACTCTACAAGGCTGTTATGACTACCGGTTGTTAGATTTCATCACAGTCCTCTAACTTCTTGGAAAGTTCCTAATATGATAATCTACCTCACAGCGCGAAAGTCTAAGGCAACTATGGATTTTAACTTGGTTTAATAGACACGTGTATGATTAGGGAACTAAGACTGATTTCTCACACCAAACAGAGACCTATTAATAACCTCGAGCCTCATAGCGACAAGATTAGTTGAATATCAAGTTTTAATAATCTCTTAATTACCGTTTCTAAGGTTATCGGCCGATTCACCCAAAAATTACCTAAACCCGTGAAGATTACATAATTAACACGAACCTATTCTATGAAAGACATTCATCAAGATTCATGTGAAACGAGAAATTAATTGAAAATCAACCCAAGATACGCATATACACCAAATCAAAGGTTCAATAGTTCTTTACTTTCCAAGAAAACCCATAAACCAACGTTAATAACAAATAAAAATCCAAACTTTATCAAACAATCGTCATAGCATAGGTAGTATGAAGTATTTAGCCGATAATCATATCTAAAAACATAGCAACAATCATAATCAGAACTGAATTCATCAAGAAACAACTAAGAACGAACGAAACAAGAAAGAGACGAGAAGATTTAACCCGAATGCTTCACTCCCGAATGCTCCTAAGCGTTACCCGATGATTCCTAGGCCTCCAAAAGCTTCAAGAATCTTCAATCACCTCTAAACAGCCTCCAAGATGCCCAAAGTTCGTGAATGAATGCGGCTGTGAACTAATGATATGTCTTTATAACTTGAAAACCCTCTAGCCGTTGTAAAACAAGAAGTCGGCGACAAATACACATTCTCGCGGCCCGCGAGAACTTATGTGTAATGTTTACGCGGCCCGCGACACGCAGTAAATAAAAAACTAATTTGAATTCCTTGGCGGGGCGCGAAAGAATAAGTTCATGGTCTTTGCGGCCCGCCAGAAAGCTTCAGTTCCTGTTTTTCGATCCGTTTCAGCTTCCGAGCCTCCGTTTCTCGACCCGAACCATAACCTTGTCAAATTTTAACTCGTTTCTGCACTTTTCATCTACAAAGACCTGGAAAACAAAAATATATCAATAGTATACACAAACTACGCGAAAACGAAACGAAAATAAAATAAATAATAAACGAATAAAACGAACACGAATAAAGATGTATTTTACAATACATCAAATATCCCCACACTTATCATTTTTTCCTCCTCGAAAAAGAATTTATGCAAAACGGAATCATAGATGGAATAATCATTCTGGACGAAAGCTTAAATTACTTATTAAAACTGAAACTTGTGTTAGCCACGATTGCAAGTATACTTGTCCTCTTAAACCCAAACCCGGTTCCAATCCCTTATCATGCAAGTTTAGTTCAAGTGCGGTCAATCTACCTAGGGTCTCACGCTAAGAATCACAGGTCCACCTAATCCGCCCTCAAGCTTACAGGACAAAAGGAACAACCACTGGGTTATTTCCTAACTGTTTTATACCAAGATCAAGAGAATTTAAAATCAAGTCTTTTCTCATTTTTTTTTTTCTTTTTCATTTCTTTCTTTCTTTCTTTCTTTTGAGCTTAGACGTTGCTTTTACCTAACCCAGAGGCATTCCGGTTGTAGAGTCGCTATCCCCAACCAAGATTACAATAGGCGTCGGTAATTTTTTTGCAATTTTGATTTCACACATCCCAGAGGCATTCCGGTTGTAGAGTCGCTATCCCCAACCAAGATTACATGGGCCTGCGCTACTTTCCTTTAGTTTCTAGCTCATTTGTTTTATTTTTTATTTTATTTATCAACAAGATATGATAAGAAACTCTAACAATCTTAACTTGTAACGGCATCCCTTATACTATTATTGGCGGTTTCGATTTCCCCACTTTCCCTAGATGAGAACCCACTAGTAGACCGATAATTAGGTATATTTAAGATCAAAGGAACCTAGAACTGAATCGAGCCTACCCGCACATCCCAAACTAGACACAAGCTCAATTATATTAATCTCATATTATTATTATTTGAACCCCAACAAAAATCTGACTTTTCTATCATTTTTCGCTTTTTAGTTTGCAAACTTCTTATTTCAAAAGACATTTTTTAATTTTTTGAATTTTTTGAATTTTTTGAATTTTTTTGAATTTTTGAATTTTTTTTGTATTTTTCGACTTTTTATGACTAAAATAAACATACTAACGACTAAAACCCAAGTGTACCATCCCCACACTTAAAATTTTGCATTGTCCCTAATGCAAGGATGAAAACACAACTCCTAACACCTAAATACCAAAAGAAATAACGACGGAAAATAAAAACTATACAAAGTATACAAGTGGAACGACTTAGTTGAATATATGTGAGACTATCAGTGTGCCAGTCATTTCCACATATGCCCTCCAATCCAAACACGCTCAGCAAACAGTTCCTAAACTCGGACACGCGAACGGAAGCGGCATCAAACATTGACCTATCAATCAATCATAATATACCAAATAAAACAAACCAAAACATAATATATATAATAACGTTATTTCAAAACATCCATCCAACAGTGTATCAACCAACCCCAGAAACCCTACCAACCTGTTTAAGTATATAAGTACATACCAAAATACGAGGATCAAAACAACATAAAAGATAAAAACAAAATATATAATCCATCAGCACTACTGCATCCCCTCACTAATCCTCATCATCCGGCTCCTCTTCATTCCACTGCTCCTCAAAACCACTCTCCTAGGATGGCGGTTGCTGCAACTGAAAGTGCTCCATCAGAACCCGCATGCCATCCTCTAACCTCCTCTGACCTGTCTCCATCACATGCCTCATCTGACTAAAATGGTCATCAACATAATTGTGCAAACTCTCCACCCTATCATATACTGACTCCAATGTCAACGGATCTAGGCGAGGCTCCCTAATCGGATACTGACGCGCAGGTAACTCACGTCTAACAAGAGGCACCTGGTATCTAGGAGGAATCGCAGCCTGCATCGCAACAGCTGCAGCAGAACCTGGCGGGGGCTGCACCTGAGGCCCCTGAACTATCTCTGCCCAAGCTGGCGGCTCATCGTAAGTAACGATGCCCGCCGACTGAAAACTCTTCAGCTCCATCAACATAGGAGCTGGACCCGTTTGCATCCTCTCTGATGGATAATCAGTGAAAACCCCCAAACTCTCTGCTAGCCAAGTAATATATGGTCCACAATATAACCGGGCCTTCCTCCCTCCTCTTGAGGGTCTCGTCATCGACCACGCGAAAATACTAGCCAAATTGGCTGGTCGGCCCTCTATCCATGCACATCAAACAAAACAAACTATGATGGTTCACTTTATTATCTCCCTCATGTCGACCTATCAACGTCGCTGCCAGAATCTTGTTTATGAACCGGTTAACTGGATCCCTAATATCAGAGGCCACCATATTGTTCGAGAATGGTGTCGTGGCAATAGTACCCCAAAACCTAACCAACTCATCCTTCATCACACAATAATCATGCGTCTTCTTCACTACACCTCTCAACAGCATCACAAAACCAGGCTCCTGAACCTCCTCCTGTGTATAGAACCTCGTCGCCACTGCGAACTGAGGCAAAGTCATGTTGTACACCTTCTTACCTAGTGAGAACGAAACCACATCTTGCTCAGCAAATCCCCCCACATGTCTATACTCAAACGTGGAATGAAACTCTAAAACCAGCTCATAATACTGTGGAGAGTCACAATCTAATACTAATCTAAACTTGTCTCCCAGCAGCTGCTCCAACCTCTCTCTCTCTGTCCCAACTGACCTACTAACTCCCAGTCTATCCTGCTATACACCAATAACATCACTGATTTTAATGCAAAATTGTGGAAGATGATGGTTGAATGGTGAGTAGTGATGGTTTAAAGTGTTGGATAGAGATTGTAGATGATGATAATGTAAAGTGTGATGGTTAATCGGTGGGATTTGGGGATTTCTTGGGTCACCGACGAGTGAGAAAAGAGAACTAGGTTTCAATTGTTTTAAATTTGGGGGTTTTAAACTGTTAAACCGACTTATAGCGTTCTCGCGGCCCGCGTAGGTGAAGTGTAAAAGCGTCGCGGCCAGCGACTCGCAGTCATTTGAAAATTTTTATATCTTTCTCAAGGGCCGCGAAGACTTAGAAGTAATCCTTCGTGCCCCCCGAGGGTTTAAAAGAAACAGATAATGCAGTTTGCAGATGCAGTTTTGGCTCAAAAGTTATTTTAAATATTCCCAAACTACCCCCAGACCCCATTTTTCTGATTTAAACTCGAAACGTACCTGGCACGCTATTTTCTTATCGATCTCGCTTGAGTAAAGGTGATGTTAACCTACAAATTCTCATGACACCAAACACAGACGCAAAAATACGAAAAATGCAAACTACGAAATAAAAATAAAAACTAACTATGCTAAAGACACGACACGGAAACGACTCAATGTACAAAACTCTACACTTGAGTTTTCACTCAAGAACCTAAGCGGCGGTGCTAGGCGGGTCCACAAGAGGAATTTCTTCCTCTTCGGTGGTGTCGATGGGACCCCCTAAGTAGTGTTTCAAGCAATGTCCATTAACTTTCCACGATCCTCCCCCCGGCACTTCGTTGAACAACTC
This sequence comes from Helianthus tuberosus, assembly GCA_030545235.1. Taxonomy (NCBI): domain Eukaryota; kingdom Viridiplantae; phylum Streptophyta; class Magnoliopsida; order Asterales; family Asteraceae; genus Helianthus; species Helianthus tuberosus. Next base: position 17,108 of record JARYGA010039873.1, read on the forward strand.
CACGGTACCGTATGGTAATACCTCTTTCATGACATACGCTCCAGACCATCTAGACTTCAATTTTCCGGCTATCAACTTCAACGAAGAATTGAACAAAATCACTTTACCGCCCACTCGAAACTCCTTCAACTTACGCAACTTCCTATCGTGCAACGCCTTTGACTTTTCTTTAATACTCCATGAACGGTCGTATGCGGCATCACGAAGAGCTTCCATCTCATGAATTTGAAAGAACCTTTTTCCTAGCGGCCTCGGTGAGATCCAAATTCATGGTTTTAAGTGCCCAAAGAGCCCGATGCTCTAATTTACCGGTAAATGGCACGCTTTTCCATACACTATCATAAAAGGGCTCGTACCTGACGGCGTCTTGTAGGCGGTATGAAATGCCCATAACGCATCATCTAACTTATCCGACCAATCCTTTCGGCTCTTCCCCTCCGTCTTTTCCAAGATCCTCTTCACTCCTCGATTCGCGTTCTTGACTTGAGCCCTTGTTTATGGATGATATGCGGTAGACAAACGGTGCATAACTCCATATCGATCCAATGCCTTTTCCATCATGGCATTACAAAAGTGCGTCCCGCGACCACTAATATTTTCCTTAGGGGTACCGAAACACGTAAACAAATTCTTCAAGAATCTCACCACCACTCGTGCATCGTTTGTAGGCAAAGCATGAGTTTCCACCCACTTCGAAACGTAATCTATCGCCACGAGGATGTACCTATTCCCACCCGAAGATGGAATTGGTCCCATGAGGTCGATGCCCCACACATCAAAGACTTCTAAAACTTGAATAGGGTTTTGGGGCATCTCGTCCTTGGATGAGATGTTGCTGGTTCGTTGGTAACGATCACACTTCCTCACAAACTCAACCGTGTCTTTTACTACAAACGGCCAATAAAACCCACAATCGAAAACCTTCTGAGCGGTCACGTGCGGACCGTGATGTCCTCCTGTCAAGCCCTCACGAACATGCCGAATAATATCTAACGTCACACCCCCAAAATCCACAAGCGGAGTATCACCAAAGGAGGCGTGACATGACCAGGATCAAGCCACCAATCATATTGAACAATGTATTAAAGTAAATATAAAACCAACCATAATATAATTGGTGTCCAAATTAATTTAACCAAGTTCAAGTTATCAGTGGAAGCATAAATTTTAAAACCAAACATAAGTTTAAAAGTTCAAATGTTTAACATGGAACTTAACAGTCCATGTCCCACAATGACCTCCCCTTCCCGTGCAAGCTCCATGTAAGCACCTAACGACCTGCAAGGCATGTAGCAACGAATCAACAACAAAGTTGAGCGAGTTCACAGTTGGTTGTCCATTTTACTGTTGTTCCGAAAACCATAAGTTACTTCGAAAACCATGAGTTAATCAGTTCCTTGTTTCCCAAACCATAACCAGTGGGGGCTACCCCATGTTAACCACTAGACCCGTTACCATATCGACTACTGACTGAAGACATGTTTATGTGCCCTGCGTCAACGTCTATCATCATTGACTAAGTGCCCAGATCCATTAGTCCACTCCCGTCCTCTGTGGCACGGTGTTTAGGTTTGTCAAACCAAATAGCGCTATTTAACTAATGACCCGTTCACCAATGGCCGAACGATTAAGTCCATATAAAAATGAGGGACTTCATGATAGAGTTTTGTCTAGTAAGTTCTATGTTGTCATCCTTCCCAAGGATGATGGAGGTACGTAACCTACCTAAGGAGATTACGCAGGTTTAAATGTTGTCATCCTTCCCTAGGAGGATGGAGGTACGTAACCTACCCAAGGAGATTACGCAGGTTTCAATATTAATCCTTAACCCATTCCCAAACCACCGGGAATCCCATGCTTTGTAGAACGTGTGAACTCACCATAGGTTAGCTCGGCAGATACACAAAAAAGCCACTTGTGCTATTTGTGGTAAACCACGTCCTAACATGGTTACCATACAAGTCAGATCTAGGTTCAAGTAGTGCACATAGGTTTACACATAAGCTAACAAGTCACAACACATAACGATCATGGCAAACACATAGAACACGTTAACAGTCAAGTACACACATCAGGACAAAGCTTGTGCGACTCAGATGATTGGGTCGTTGAGCTTGTGCGAGCCCAATCATCTTGTGCGGTTCGATTATTAAAACCCAAAGAACAACTAGCCCAACCTGTTGTGCGTCCAGCACAATCTTGTGCGACCCACAATGGGTTGTGCGACTCAGAAACATACGCGGCCCAAAACATGCAACGCAATACTCATACGGCCCAAACAATTAAACAAATACTTAACTTGTGCGATCCAAATATACTTGTGCGATTCGAAACAACTTTGTGCTATTGGGGTTTGGGCTGTACGGCCTAATAACATAGCATAACTTAAACATGTGTGTGTGGCCCAAGGCATTGTGCGATCAGCACAGTCTTGTGCGATCCACTACGCCTTGTGCGATCATGCATAACTAGGTTGTACTGTGAGCTTAAACAGTTGCACCAAGCTTGTGCGACTGTCTTGTGTGACCAGTCCCTTGTACGATAAGATCAGATCTTGTGCGATCTGTCCTTGTGCGATCAAGGGTGGGTCTTGTGCGATTGGTTATCAATCAATCGGACTATTAGACTAACAACCCACATGCTAACTTATAGTCTATCATGCTATATCAACTAACTATTCAAATGCAATCCCATAACAGCCGATTTACATGTATTTGGTTCTTGATTAATATCAATATCATACAATCATCAAACCCCTATACTGACCTAAAATACTACACATGTGAGCCGATTTACATGAACACCAAACCTCAACAATATTCATAATAATCAATCACAAATCATCCCTGAATCATTATGTAGAATCATATGAATCACAACATCGTCTATCATTCAAATAGCAGTTAAAACACTAACCGGTTTGAGAGTAGAACAAGGTCGATCCAAACAAGAACGCTTCAAGAGGAGAGAAGATGTTGCCGTCGGTTTCCAAAGAGATGGAGAGAGATTTAGGGTTTGGTGTGTTTGAGTGTTTTACAAATAATGAGGAAACAAAACCTCATAAGGATTAGGTGTTGGTTTAAATAGGGGAGTGGGCCGAACCCTGTATGGGCTGCCCCTTGGTCACGATTACAAAGAGTGTGGGCCGAGAGTGGTGTGCCCAAAAGGGCTTGTGCGATCCAACTTAGATAATATACGTACACATTTACAATACAATTACATACACATAACACAATTTCACATAACATGTAACATTTAATCATTCATTAAAACCAACATATCAATTAGTCACATAGAGTTCATACAAATTACATCAAGCACAAAGATAGGTTCTGAAGTACGAGTTGTCACATCATCCACAAGTTGAAAGAAATTCCGTCCCGAAATTTAGCACATAGTTACTGAGGAAGCTAGTTAGGTTACGTGGTTTCCTGGTTTTCCTGGGGTGTCACATCCTTCCCCCATTGGTTTGGAATTTCGTCCCGAAATTCCGCAGTAACTTCAGCCCCAGTAGTGGTTTCACTTTTCTCGAACAACTGGGGATACTTGTCTTTCATTTGGTCTTCTCATTCCCAGGTAAACTCTGGGCCACGACAGGAGTTCCAACAAACTCGAATAATGGGTATTCTGGTACGCTTGAGAACCTTAACGTCTCGGTCTGTAATCTCTACTGGTTCCTCGAAGAATCTCAATTGATCGTCGATAGTGAGTTCCTTGAGAGGAACTATGAGGGTCTCATCTGACAGACACTTCTTCAGATTTGACACATGGAATACGTTGTGAACTCCACTGAGTTCTTCGGGTAGATTTAATCTATACGCCACTTTGCCAATTCTCTCTGTGATTTCGAAAGGTCCAACATAACGTGGATTTAGCTTGCGTCGCTTGCCAAAATGAACCACACCCTTCCAAGGTGTGACTTTTAGTAGTACTCGATCCCCAACCTGGAACTCGAGTGGTTTTCTACACTTATCAACATAGCTTTTCTGACGGTCACGAGCTGCTGCCATTCGCTGTCGTATTTGGGCAATCTTTTCTGTTGTGTCGATGACGAGTTCTGGGCCAGTGATTTGGCTGTCACCAACTTCTGCCCAGCATAAGGGTGATCAACATTTCCGTCCATACAACGCCTCGAATGGAGCAGCCTGGATGCTAGTGTGGTAACTATTGTTATATGAAAACTCCACCAAAGGTAGATGCCTTTCCCAGCCGTTACCAAAGTCGATTACACATGCTCGAAGCATGTCTTCGAGAGTTTGGATGCTGCGATCAGTCTGCCCATCCTTCTGTGGATGATATGCTGTGCTTATATCTAGACGCGAGCCAAAGGATTTGTGCATAGCTTGCCATAAATCAGAGGTAAAACGTGGATCACGATCTGAAATGATGGAGGTTGGCACCCCGTGCCTCGAAACTACTTCCTTCAAGTACATGTCTGCTAGAGTAGAGAACTTATCCGTTTCTTTGATACCCAGGAAGTGTGTAGACTTGGTTAGTCGATCCACTATCACCCAAATGGTATCGTTTCCTCGTTGAGATCTAGGTAAGCCAGTAACGAAGTCCATGGAAATTTGCTCCCATTTCCATGTGGGGATCTCTGGTTGCTGAAGTAGACCTCATGGCTTCTTGTATTCTACCTTGACTCTCGCACAAGTCAAACATTTACTAACATAGGTCGCTTTGTTAGCTTTCATGTGGGGCCACCAGTATGTAGCTTTGAGATCGTGGTACATTTTATCTGATCCAGGATGTACTGAGTAACGAAACTTGTGAGCTTCATCCATCACAAGCTCACGTAGGTTACCATAAAATGGAACCCATATGCGCCCCGCCAAGTAGTAAGCACCGTCTTCCTTTAGTTCTAACCGTTTCTCCAATCCTCGCAGGGATTCAGCCTTGATGTTCTCTTCTTTCAATGGTTCCACCTGAGCTTTACAAATTTGGGCAGGAAGACTAGAGTGAATGGTAAGCTGTAACGCACGTACACGCTTAGGTTTGGTTTCCTTATGACTGAGGGCGTCAGCCACCACATTGGCCTTGCCTGGATGGTACTTGATTGCGCATTCGTAGTCGTTAAGGAGTTCGACCTATCGACGCTGTCGCATGTTCAACTCCTTCTGATCGAAGATATGCTGGAGACTCTTGTGATCGGTGTAAATGGTGCACTTGGTACCGTACAAGTAATGTCTCCATATCTTAAGAGCAAACACCATTTCTCCCAACTCCAATTCGTGAGTAGTGTAGTTCTTTTTGTGAACATTAAGTTTGCGTGATGCGTAAGCAATGACTTTCTGACATTGCATCAACACACAACCAAGTCCTTGGATTGACGCGTCATAATAAACCACAAAATCGCCTGTGCCTTCAGACAATGAGAGAATAGGTGCGCTACAAAGTTTCGACTTCAGCTGCTGAAACGCGGATTCTTAAGCATCACCCCAACGATAGGTGACACCCTTCTGAGTAAGAACGGTAAGAGGTTGTGCAATCTTTGATAAACCTTCTGTAGTAACCCGCCAAACCCAAGAATTGACGGATTTCAGTTGGTGTTCCAAGTGAAGGCCAATTCCTGATTGAGTCAACCTTGGATGGATCAACGTGAATCCCATCCTTATTAACCACGTGGCCTAGGAAATGGACTTCATGAAGCCAGAAGTCACATTTCAAGAACTTAGCATAAAGCTGTTCTGTTCGAAGAAGTTCCAAGATGAGTCGCAGATGACGCTCGTGTTCCTCCTGACTCTTGGAATAGATCAGGATGTCGTCGATAAACACAATAACGAACTTATCCAATTAGGGTTTGCGCACTCGGTTCATAAGATCCATGAAGACCGCAGGTGCGTTTGTCAACCCAAAAGGCATAACCAGGAAGTCGTAGTGTCCATAACGAGTCCTGAATGCTGTCTTAGAGATGTCCTTGTCTCGGACTCTCAGCTGATGATAGCCCGATCTCAGATCAATTTTAGAGTAGAAGCTCAACCCTTGCAACTGGTCGAACAGGTCATCGATACGGGGAAGAGGATAATGATTCTTCACAGTCACCTTGTTGAGTTCACGATAGTCAATGCACATTCGAAAGTTACCGTCTTTCTTCTCCACAAATACGACTAGAGCTCCCCAGGGCGAAGAACTAGGATGAATGAAACCCTTGTCCAAAAGCTCTTGTAGTTGCGCGGACAGTTCTTCTAATTTTGATGGAGCTAAGCGATAAGGTGCATGAGCTATAGGTGCTGCTCCAGGAGCTAGCTCGATTTGAAACTCGACCTGACGATGAGGCGGAAGTCCGTGTAATTCCTCAGGGAATACCTCAAGAAAGTCGCGTACAATCGGAATATCTTCTATCTTCTTCTCTTTCGTTGAGGTGTCAGTAACGAGAGCTAGAATAGCGGTGTGGCCCTTTCGCAAACACTTCTGGGCCTTAAGGAAAGAGATGATGCTCACAATAGCACCACTCTTGTCGCCACGAATTACAAGAGGTTCCTCACCAGAGCGAGGAATGCGGACGTGTTTCTCCTTGCAAAGGATCTCTGCTCGATGTTGGAATAACCAATCCATCCCAATGACGACGTCGAAGCTACCAAGAACGATGGGAATAAGGTCGATAGAGAAGATTTGACCAGCTAACGCGAGATTACAACCCTTAACCATGTGTGTGGCCTCAAGACTTTTACCGTTTGCTAGTTCTACAACATGCCTGGTGTTTAAGGGAATTGGGGTACGCTTAAGCATCTGACTAACTTTTAAGGACACATAACTAGTATCGGCACCCGAATCGAATAAAACAGAAACAAAGAAATCATCCAGTAGGAACTTACCTGTCACAACGTTGGGATCGTTCCTTGCATCACCTTGACCAATCACAAATGCACGTCCTCTGGCACCGTTGCCATCGTTGTTACCCCCATTGTTGTTCCCATTTCCCTGGTTGTTGTTGTTGTTCTGATTCTGGTTCAGGTGTGGACATTTCCTTTTGAAGTGGCCTTCAGCCCCACATTGAAAACACCCCTTATTATTACCCTGTTGTTGTTACTATTGCTGGTTCTGTGGAGTTTGCTGCTGCTGACGATTCTGATTCGCAGGATATCGGCTCCTGCAATCCTTCATTACGTGACCAGGTTTGTTGCATCTATGACAGCGACCCCTGCTACACGGCCCGCTGTGGTGCAACTTACAACGGTTACACTTAGGTTGATTTCCCTTGTACCCTCCTTATTGACCAGGGCTCTTGTAGTCGTCAGTTCTTCGCTGCTGAGACTGAGACTGAACAGAAGCTGAACCCTTGCTTGAATTTCCATCCCATTTGCGCTTGTTGTCGCTAGGAGCATCAGAAGTAGTGGTAGCACTAATACGCTTTGGCAGTCTGTTCTGCTCAACTGCTTGATCAGTGAGACGGTGAGACAGTCGTATGACCTGCTGAATCGTGAGAAGGTTAGCTGAAGTCACCATACTCTGAATCTCTGGAACTAAACCCTTGATGTAAAGTTAGATACGTTTGCCGGGAGGGTCCACCATAGCAGGACACAAAGCAGCTAGTTCATTCGATCTCTTCGTATACGCCTCGATTTCTGACCCCATCATCTTCAGATTGTAAAACTCCACTTCCAGCTTATAAATGTCATCACGATGACAATACTCCTCTTTGATCAGATCTTTAAAGTCATTCCATGGGGTGGCATTAGCAGCTGCCAACCCTAGCATTTGAACCTGAGCGTTCCACCAAGTGAGTGCACCACCTTCAAGAGTTCCTGTAGCAAATTTCACCCTACTAGCAACAGGGCATTCACACATTTCAAAAACAGATTCGATCTTCTCGAACCAGTGGAGAAGACCTACAGCTCCTTCTGTACTGCTGAAAATACTAGGTCGACAGTCCATAAAGGCCTTATACGCACACATGGGAGATTGAGCATACTGACCTGTCATGCGAGAAAGAAAAGACAAGGTTAAGCACAAGAGTTGGTTCGCGAGAGTAGGATCTAAACATCCTAGGATAGGTCGAAATGGCAGGTTATACCTCCTGCTGGAGCTGCTGCGAGAGCCTCAGCAACTCGTTCGTTGATTAGAGCCGTCAGCTGGGCATGAGTTAAGTTCAGACGTCCACTCATGATCTTCACATCGAAGTAAACACAAGTGAGAAAGGTGTCGTGAAAGTGCGTAAGTATGGGATGACAGAAGAGAGTAAGCACACAGGGTTTCAATCAGTTGCTATGTCAACTAAGCATACTATGAACAATGCACTACTTTAATTAACAGGCAGGCAATATAAACATAAACCATATCACCTATTGTGTTGAGTCTTGCACGTGGAGCGAAGTGTCGTTGTGGATCATTGGGCATTGTACAGGTTATAGTCTGGTTTTGTCAAAAAGCTTTTCCCTTTTTAAAACCAAGTTCACTATAACTAATGGCTCTGATACCAATCTGTCACACCCCCAAAATCCACAAGCGGAGTATCACCGCAGGAGGCGTGACATGACCAGGATCAAGCCACCAATCATATTGAATAAAGTATTAAAGTAAATATAAAACCAACCATAATATAATTGGTGTCCAAAACAATTTAACCAAGTTCAAGTTATCAGCGGAAGCATAAAGTTTAAAACCAAAACATAAGTTTAAAAGTTCAAATGTTTAACATGGAACTTAACAGTCCATGTCCCACAACGACATCCCCTTCACGTGCAAACTCCATGTAAGCACCTAACGACCTGCAAGGCATGTAGCAATGAATCAACAACAAAGTTGAGCGAGTTCACAGTTGGTTGTCCATTTTACTGTTGTTCCAAAAACCATAAGTTACTTCGAAAACCATGAGTTAATCAGTTCCTTGTTTCCCAAACCATAACCAGTGGGGGCTACCCCATGTTAACCACTAGACCCGTTACCATATCGACTACTGACTAAAGATATGTTTATGTGCCCTGCGTCAATGTCTATCATCATTGACAAAGTGCCCAGATCCATTAGTCCACTCCCGTCCTCTGCGGCAAGGTGTGAGGCTTGTCAAACATAATAGCGCAATTTAACTAATGACCCGTTCGCCAATGGCCCGGAGATTAAGTCAATATAAAAATGAGGGACTTCATGATAGAGTTTTGTCTAGTAACTTCTATGTTGTCATCCTTCCCCAGGAGGATGGAGGTACGTAACCTACCCAAGGAGATTACGCAGGTTTAAATGTTGTCATCCTTCCTAAGGAGGATGGAGGTACGTAACCTACCCAAGGAGATTACGCAGGTTTCAATATATTACCTTAACCCATTCCCAAACCACCGGTAATCCCATTCTTTGTAGAAAGTGTGAACTCACCTTAGGTTAGCTCGGCAGATACACAAAAAGGTCACTTGTGCTATTTGTGGCCAACCACGTCCTAACATGGTTACCATACAAGTCAGATCTAGGTTCAAGTAGTGCACATAGGTTTACACATAAGCTAACAAGTCACAACACATAACGATCATGGCAAACACATAGAACACGTTAATAGTCAAGTACACACATCAGGCCAAAGCTTGTGCGACTCAGATGACTGGGTCGTTGAGCTTGTGCGAGCCCAATCATCTTTTGTGATTCGATTATTAAAGCCCAAAGAACAACCGGCCCAACCTGTTGTGCGTCCAGCACAATCTTGTGCGACTCACAACGGGTTGTGCGACTCAGAAACATACCCGGCCCAAAACATGCAACCCAATACTCATACAGCCCAAACAATTAAACAAACACTTAACTTGTGCGATCCAAATATACTTGTGCGATTCAAAACAACTTGTGCGATTGGGGTTTGGGTTGTACGGCCCAATAACATAGCATAACTTAAACAGGTGTGTGTGGCCCAAGGCATTGTGCGATCAGCACAGTCTTATGCGATCCACTACGCCTTTTGCGATCACGCATAACTAGGTTGTACTGTGAGCTTAAACAGATGCACTAAGCTTGTGCGACTGTCTTGTGTGACCAGTCCCTTGTACGATCAGATCAGATCTTGTGCGATCTGTCCTTGTGCGATCAAGGGTGGGTCTTGTGCGATTGGTTATCTAATCCCTAGGATCATGCAATCAGTTACAATCTTTCTAACAGTTTCCTACTTTGAATTCACTCAATCAAAGCAATCAAACAGTTTCCAAATCATGAAATCATCGATCAACCCAACATTCAATAACTAATTCTTATGAGCACCAAGTAACACATACTCATAACAACCATCAGTCAATCGGACTATTAGACTAACAATCCACATGCTAACATACAATCTATCATGCTATATCAACTAACTATTCAAATGCAATCCCATAATAGCCGATTTATATGTATTTGGTTCTTGATTAATATCAATATCATACAATCATCAACCCCGTATATTGACCTAAAATACTACACATGTGAGTTGATTTACATGAACACCAAACCTCAACAATTTTCATCATAATCAATCACAAATCGTCCCTGAATCATTATGTAGAATCATATGAATCACAACATCGTCTATCATTCCAATAACAGTTAAAACACTAACCGGTTTGAGAGTAGAACAGGGTCGATCCGAACAAGAAAGCTTCGAGAGGAGAGAAGATGTTGCCGTCGGTTTCCAAAGAGAGGGAGAGAGATTTAGGGTTTGGTGTGTTTGATTGTTTTGCAAATAATGAGGAAACAAAACCTCATAAGGATTAGGTGTTGGTTTAAATAGGGGTGTGGGCCGAACCCTTGCATGGGCTGCCCCTTGGTCATGATTACAAATAGTGTGGGCCGAGAGTGGTGTGCCCAAAAGGGCTTGTGCGATCCAACTTAGATAATATACGTACAGATTTACAATACAATTACATACACATAACACAGTTTCACATAACATGTAACATTTAATCATTCATTAAAACCAACATATCAATTAGTCACATAGAGTTTATACAAATTACATCAAGCAGAAAGATAGGTTCTGAAGTACGAGTTGTCACATCATCTCAGATCAATCTGTCACACCCCAAAATCCACAAGCGGAGTATCACCATAGGAGGCGTGACATGACCAGGATCAAGCCGCCAATCATATTGAACAATGTATTAAAGTAAATATAAAACCAACCACAATATAATTGGTGTCCAAAACAATTTAACCAAGTTTAAGTTATCAGCGGAAGCATAAATTTTAAAACCAAAACATAAGTTTAAAAGTTCAAATGTTTAACATGGAACTTAACAGTCCATGTCCCACAACGACCTCCCCTTCCCATGCAAGCTCCATGTAAGCACCTAACGACCTGCAAGGCATGTAGCAATGAATCAACAACAAATTTGAGCGAGTTCACAGTTGGTTGTCCATTTTACTGTTGTTCCAAAAACCATAAGTTACTTCGAAAACCATGAGTTAGTCAGTTCCTTGTTTCCCAAACCATAACTAGTGGGGGCTACCCCATGTTAATCACAAGACCCGTTACCATATCGACTATTGACTGAAGACATGTTTATGTGCCCTACGTCAATGTCTATCATCATTGGCTAATTGCCCAGATCCATTAGTCCACTCCCGTCCTCTGTGGCACGGTATGAGGCTTTGCAAACCTAATAGCGCTATTTAACTAATGACCCGTTCGCCGATGGCCCGGCGATTAAGTCGATATAAAAATGAGGGACTTCATGATAGAGTTTTGTCTAGTAAGTTCTATGTTGTCATCCTTCCCAAGGAGGATGGAGGTACGTAACCTACCCAAGGAGATTACGCAGGTTTCAATATTAATCCTTAACCCATTCCCAAACCACCGGGAATCCCATGCTTTGTAGA
>JARYGA010039874.1:0-35843 GCA_030545235.1 Helianthus tuberosus
ATCACTAACTTGCAAACTATATCATCAGTTTTCTTACTCGAGGAATGTTGCTCTACCCAATTCATTAACGAATGCCATGTGTTATCCACACTCTCCATATCAATCATAGATTTTACATTGCTCCAGACTTGAGAAGAAAACGTGCACTGGAAAAACAAATGGTCTCGGCTATCACGGTCATGCTGACACAAAGGGCAACACATGAGTCTGATATTTGTTTCGCTACCAGATTCCCAAACTGCAAGTCTATCCTGCGTCTTTAGCTTATTCATAATAACCAGCCACATGTGGAATGAATGCCTTGGAACACATCGAGAGAACCACACCATATTGGCCCAAGACACTCGATGGTCCCTAATCCGAATAGTATTCCATACGTTAGCCGAACTAAAAATTACAGCTTTACCATCCACATCTCTCCAGCTAAACCGATCAGTCATGTTAGGGAAAAGAGAAGGCATTGGTATATTGATTAGGACCGGAAACAAGTCATACCAAGCTTGCAGCCACCCCCATTTACCGTTAACAGTAATCACCTCCGCCACCGTAGTTCGGATATTAAAACCAGCATTTGCAATGGTTCTAGGCGTGATCATGGAACTGAGAGGACTCAACGAGCACCAATTATCACTCCAAACATTGGTTTGAGAACCACTTTTAATAGTAGACCATATATGAGGCCGAATTAGGTTACGAATAGACAACATCTTTCTCCATCCCCAGCTCATACTGCCTCTACACGGGATCTCCCAGAAATTTCTCCCTTTAATCTTGTAGTCATGTATCCATTTTACCCATATAGACTCCCTTTTAGTAATGATACTCCAAATGTGGTTAGCTATAAGCGACTTATTGACATCAGCAATACATCGAATACCCAACCCACCTTCATCTTTCGGCAGACACACCTCCTTCCAAGCCACTTTAGCACGGATTCTACCTTCCGCACCCGCATTCCAAAGAAATATACGAATTCTTTTTTCCAGCTCAGTAACCACACGAGCCGGCATAATAAACACTGAAGCCCAGAAAATATGCATAGAAGAGAGAACAGAGTTTATAAGTTGCAACTGACCAGCAAAAGACAAGGACTTTGTCATCCAGTTACTAATTTTCTTGTCCAATCGCTCAATAAGAATCTTACAATCTTTAAACAGAAGCCTCGAAGAGATAAGCGGAACCCCAAGGTAGCGGACAGGAAGCGATCCCTCTTGAAACGGCATAATGTTAAGGATTTCTTGCTTGATCGATTGCGGTACATTGCAAAAGAAAACAGTGCTCTTTGCTGGACTCGGAACCAATCCAGATATACAAGAAAACGTCGCAAGAGCCTCCTTGACCTTCCTAACCGAAAAGGGATCTCCGTGGACAAAAATAAACAAGTCATCGGCAAACGACACATTGATAATTTTTTGTTTTACACAGTGAGCATGATATTTGAACGATGCAGAAGCAGCTTGTTGAAGCAGTAGCGAAAGGACCTCCATAATTAATGTGAATAAATAGGGCGACATCGGGTCCCCTTGCCTTAGCCCACGTTTGCCCCTAAAGTACCCATGAAGATTACCGTTTATGCTTAATGAGTAGGAAACTGTAGACACACAAGTCATTATCCACTTTACCATTCTGTTAAGGAAGCCAAACTGGTTCAAAATATCTTCCAAAAACGACCAATTAACTGTATCATATGCTTTCTGTATGTCAATTTTGAATGCACATCTCGCAGGCCCCCTATTAAGATGGTAATTATGCATCAATTCCTGAGTAAGAAGGATGTTATCAGATATCTTTCGACCAGGTACAAAAGCCGATTGGTTGATACTGACAAGAGATCCTAGGCTTCCTTTTAATCGCTCTGTAATGATCTTGCTTATGCATTTGTACAGGACATTGCAACAAGAAATCGGCCAATAGTCCAACACTGAATCCGGGATATCTTTTTTCGGTATCAAAGCTACAATAGTATGGTTAATTTGGTTTAGAAGCTGACCATTGTCAAAAAATTGAAGAACCGCATCAGTGACTTCCTTACCAACAATTTCCCATGCATGCTTAAAAAACGCTGACGTATAACCATCAGGACCGGGGGCTTTATCTTCACCAATACTGAACATAGCAGACTTAACCTCCTCTCGAGAGACTTGACGAACCATGTGGGCAGCGGCTTCATTGCTAAGAGTATTAATAAACAGATTTTCCATGTTTGCCGTTTGAACCGGGATTTCAACACCCAAAAAATCCGAGTAGTGAGCCACCATAGCGTCAGCCACTCCAGCTCCTTCATGACGGGAACCCATAAGATCCAAGACACTATGAATTTTTGATCTAGCATTTCGGGCTTTAACTGAATTATGGAAAAATTTTGTGTTTGAGACCCCCGCACATAACCACTCAACCTTCGACTTCTGCTTTAAGAAACACTCCTCATCATATGCAGCCGTTTGAAATTCTTGAAGACAGTTAACCTCCAGCTGCCGTAAATTAGCATCCAAAGGGTTCTGATCCACCTGAACTTGGATATTATCAAGCTTTTTTCTCAACTCCGCCACTTTAGCATGCAAATTACCTTGAATGAAAAGGATCTTTCGCAAACGTGGTTTCAAATTTCTCATTTTTTTCACAACCGATAGCATAGCAACACCTTCAATCCTCTTTGACCATTCGTATTGTACACACTCCTTAAATTCTGGTTTTCTTGCAATAAAGTTCGGAAATTTAAATGGTCTTGGTCGATTATCAGATTTATTCACAGTTCTAAGGATGCACGGGGTATGATCCGACACATGAAACGGGTGAAACATAGCAAAGGCCTCAGGAAATTGCTCAAGAAAATAAACATTACCCATAATCCTATCAAGCTTCTTCATAAGACCAACTCCACTTTTAGGCTTTTGGGTCCACGTATATTGAAGCCCATGTGCATTAATATCAAAAAGTTCAGAGTATTGAATACACTCATCAAATTTACGCATGCCAATTGATTGGGTAGAAGTGCCATACAACGAATCTTCCATCTTAAGGGCCGAGTTAAAATCTCCCATAACCACCCAGGGCTTATCAAAACACATACTTTTATGTTTACATAAATCATCCCAAAGAGATCTGCGAAGTTGATATCTATTCTCCGCGTACACAAACGAACAAAACAGAACTTTATTATTAGCTTTGAAAGTAATCTGGGCATGGATAACTTGATCCGATTGATACAGTATCATGACATCAAGCTTATCAGAGTTCCATCCCATGATAATTCTCGTCCCCCGACTACATAGCCCACCATTCGAAGTCCAATTCCAACCACGGAAAACATTCTTACAAACATTAACCAACTTCGTGACATCAATATGAGACTCAAGAATAGCACACATATCTAATTTATTTTCGGTAACAAGCAGACGAACCTCACTTTGTTTCAGGGAACGGTTCAAGCCCCTAACATTCCATGACATTATGCTACCCATTGAAACCGTTGTGTCCGGGAGTGCTTGCTCCCTCAGAAGCATCTACATGCTGATCATTGCTCATAAAATTAGCCATCTCCATTGGATTAACGTCCACCACTTCATCGATAACCCTTGGTTGAGTGCGTGTATCCTTGCTTGATCCATCCGTTTTGCTAGCAAAAAGCTCGTACCCATCATCATCCCCGGTACCTAGAACATCAAACGAGTTCCGAGTCTTTACAACATTTGGAATAGAATCTGAACTGGACTCCGGCTTCTTCAGCAATGACTCCGGCTTTGTTCCTGATGTACTTGCTACCGACCTATTATTTTTAGGCTTGTAAACAAATTTTGGTTTTTGTTTCTTATGGGTGACACCAATCTTCGCGACCTTTCTCTTATCCGTAATAAAACCTTCCTCATCTACAGTTACTTGTTTGGCATTGGGCTTAATATTTTTAATACAATTATGATCATCATGACCAAAGATGCAACATACCGAACATCGCTGTGGTTTCCATTCATACTCAACTGTGATTTTTTCCATGATATACTCATCCTTGTCAAGCTTCGGAATAGCCACCACTATATGATCCTTAAGAGCGCTATCCGCATTAACCTCAATCAAAGCCCTTGCAAAACTACTTCGACCCCAGCTATCCGCACACATGTCTGCTGTGTAACTATCCAGCTTTTTAGGAACTCCAATTTTTGAAGCTAGAAGACTTAATCCATCATCAGTATAGACCAAAATCGGGACATTATGAAGCTTCACCCAAACCGGAACCGATTTAATTCCTTGTTTTGTAAGGCTCACCGACGGAGACAGATTAAGAAAAAGAGGAACTTTCCTAATTAGCCAAGGACCACCCTCAAGAAACTTATTCATCCCTTCACTGGTGTCAAATTTGAAAAAGAAAAAACCATCAGAATTCATCATGACTTTAGAAAAACCAAACCTCGACCAAACGTTCTTGACATAATACTCCACTACTGGAAATGGCAGCCGATTACCCAGAAAATAACCATATAAAACATTATCAAATCTGTCCTGGACCTTTTTCACTACCTCCCTCGGAATGACTACATCAGCTTCTTGATGAGTTTCCATAGGTTCCAGTTTCCGAAAATTAACCTCACGCGTTAGCAAGTTTTTATTTCTCACCTTTTCAGCATACGACATCTGCTCCACATGTTTTTTCAAGTTATCCGACAGAATATCAGAGTTTTCGGTTTGACCGGCTGTATTACTACCACCTGTAGCCGTAGAACTGGACGCAAGAACTGTAGTATTCCCCCCTTGATACTCCAGGTTGACTGGTTTAGATATGGCGGCTAAACCATCTATAACCGACACATTGTTTGTAGAGAACATACCTCTCCTCGGCATCAGCGGGTTTCCTTCAATATTGGTCACACTTAGTCCAATACCACGTACTGGTGTTGTTCCAGGTGTAGTCTCTATTTCATCGACGACAGGTACATTCATGTTATCAGCTTCAAGAGACGTTAACGGGTACCCATCTTGATCAAACAATGGCGGCTTCAACTGACTATTCGGGATGTTACTCCCTGGTTTTTTACGTTCATTCATTAAAGATTAATCCACTCTCCCTTTGTCAACGAAGTACAAGAAAGCATGCACCACAGATTACGAACCCCAAGCACAGAGATTTCGAAGCCCAACTAGCAGAACAATAAACCCTAATCCTTATACCCTAGCGCCGATTCTCAATCCTTGACTGATTACACCAGTGTATCAATCTAGCTAAGTTAATCTCAGTTAACCGCGATCAATAACAACCAATGTAATAGGTTAGGATTTCAAATCAGAATCCAGGGCGGCGATTTAAAACAGAAACGAAAAAAGAAAACCCTAATTTTAGATTGATCACTATTGCTAACGAGTTCGTTATAGAATTTTGATAAATCAAACTCTAATCACAGACTGTTATACAAAAGATCACAAGAAAAACCTAGGGTTTCATGCTAAACAAGAAATCGCCAAGGAGAGAGAGAATAGGGGTATAACACATAGCCCCGTTACATAAGTCACTTATCAATAACCAACCAAAATGTCTTGTTTAATGTTAAAATGTTTATGTATAAACCATGTACAATGTCATGTGTGAAATGTGTCATGTATAAACAAATGTAATGCATAGCAAGTAGAAAGTGTCTACTTAACTACGTGAAAATTTTATGTACGGTGAATAACTAGTAGTTACTCAACCCCGTAGGAAAATGTACAAAACAATGCTTTATGATTACAAACATTTATGCAGTAATGTTTATTCGCATACATTCAAGCCTTGCGACTGTGGCGACAAACCTTTAAACAAATTAAAGGTCCATCTAAGTTATGTATATCGGATTCTGTCATTCCCAACTTCTAAACAAACCTAGGAAGTCGGAAACGGGAGTTGTCAATTCCTATGGTACCATTACATACTACCGAGCGGCGTAGCTAATGTTAATGAATGTATTATTGTTCCGATTAAACATACCAAATGTCATAACCAATGTAGCATGTGAAAATCATGTACTAAGTATGCTAAGTAAACACACATAGTAGAAATGTTCATGAAATCAATGTGCTAGCATGCTAAGTAAACATACATAGCAAAAATGTTTATGAAATCAATGCGCTAGCATGCTAAGTAAACATACATAGCAAAAATGTAATTGAAAGCATGTACTATATGTGTACTAGTGAAACTAGCATGTTTATGTCATAAAAGCAATGAAAGCATGAAAGTAACAAGTATGCACATGTGTATCACCCCAAAGTAATTGGAAGCGGTAAAAGAGGGGAACTATGTACTCACTTGGGATTGCTTATTAGTGTTGGGAATAAGAACAATTTAAGCTCCAAGGATCACGGAATCAACAAGGCACCTAGTATAGGTAACTATGTTAATTGTCGGATCCTAAACCGGGAGATAGGATAGAATGATGTTTTATAAATCAAATGAGTAATTGAACTCATATGGTATGATTTAATAGAGCTAACATTCTGATTTGGAAGTCTACCTAAGTGCTTTTGACCCGTTTCGACCCGTTATGGTAGTATATGCTAATATAACGCGTCGGTTGTGCAAAACTATTGTCGGGTGGTTATCTATAAGCTATGTAAAGTCTTACATGCCCAATTATACCCTAACATGTTACTAAATCAGTTTAGATGTCAAAAATATGTTCACATATGCACAATATGGATTTATGTTACAAAAGGGCATTTTGGTCATTTCTTATGGGCATGTATACTACTTAACGAATAGCTAACCAATCCTATGTGATCATAAGGTATAACCTCAGAGGTTATATCCTATACAACTATGATCACTAAACATGCTTGGTCGGATCCTAATGATCGACTAAACGGGTCGGGTTCGAAAGTCTAAACGGTTGTTTAGACCATTTAGCTTACGACCCTAAACAAGCACTAAACTAATAGCGACGAGTTAAACATGTCAAAATATGTTTAACCTACTTATAAAACTGATTTGGTATCAAAACAAGGTGTTTTGATACCTAAAAGTAGTTCCGTACAATCTGATTCAAGTTGCTCTAAGTTGAGGTTTAACACTTCATACCTGAGCAAATTGGATCAAGATCTTTCTAGCTTGGACCCTTTTTTGGTTCAGTCAATGTATTCCTCGACGTTCATTCCACTTGTGGTTGGTTATTAAGAATAAGTTGAAAACGCAAGATAGGATGGCTATTTGGGAAGCGGGTAGTGCTATTAATTTACGGCTCATGTGTTGTCCTTTATGCAAGTTTGACCGTGATTCTAGAGATCACCTTTTCTTCCAATGTTCCTATGCTTCAGAGGTTTGGAAATTGGCTAGGGATACGGTTGACATGGGGAGTGTTACGGATACATGGGATTCGATTATGCAATGGATGGAGCTAAATGCTAATTCTAGAACTATGGATCATATTATTTGCAATATTCTGGTGGCGGCTTCCACGTACTTTGTTTGGCAAGAAAGGAATAACCGTTTATTCTCTCAAACTCAGCGGAGCGCTAGTGTACTTGCCAAGGTCATCATAGATACTGTGCGACTCAGAATCATGGGTTTCAAGTTCGGTAGAGAACCCAAGCAAAAGAAGATATTGGACAGATGGCTGATCTCGAAGAAGAACATGGATTTTGAACCCGGCTAGAGCGGGTCAACTTGTTTTAGTCTACTTTGTGTTTGGGGTCGTGTTTTGTCTTGTTGTTCTGTTTTGTTTTGGTTGTGACTTTGTGTCGGGTTTTTGGTTATTTTGTTGTCCTAGTCTTGGTATGCCAAGTCTAGTAGTGTGTATCGTCGTCTCGATGCACCCTGTTTTGTTTTGATGGTTGATATAAAATTTCACCGGGGTAACCCTTTACCCAAAAAAAAAAAAAAAAGTAGTTCCGTGGCAAAATGCGTGCTAAAACGCATTTTGACCGAAACTTTGACTCTTCACTATGCCTAGTTAACGTGGTAATCAGTAGGTATAATCGCTAAGGATTATAACCATCGTGATTACAATCACGTTGCAAAGTTCAACCGAACTTTGCGTTGACCATTGACTGGTCAAACTGAAAGTCAAACACTGTTTGACTTTTAAGCTAGGAAAGCAATAAAAGAATGAAGGAAGCTTACAAAAGGTCCTTGCTTGAACTTGATCTTATAATTCTCAGGTATGAAGTTATAAAACCTCAACTTAGAGAATCTAGATCAAGTGTGAAGGAAAATGAATGAATTGGCTTGCTATTTATAGTAGAGCATGAAGAACAAGATCATGACACTTGTTTGTGTGGCCAAGAAGCAAGAAATCATGACCATACAAATGTTATAAGCAGATTAGAAGCCTTGGAGAAGTGTTAACTTGGTCCCCAAAACATAAAAATTACAAACAAGGGCCTCAAGAACGAGCTGGGAAGCTGCTGGAAATTTTCTGTGAACTGGGCATGCCTTACGGACCGTAAGGACATGTGCATACGGTCCGTAAGCTACTTGCAGACCAGCAACTTTCATTTTTGACAGCTTTGGTCCCTGCATGTGTATGAGCTCATTTCTGACACTTTTGACCCCCGTTAAGCCAATTTCAAGGCTCTACAAGGTCATTAAAGTTTAGAGGACTCAAAATATGCTCAGAAAATTCTCAGATGTCAGTTCGTTTGGTCGTACGGTCACGTTGTTCGGTTAATTACGACGGAAATCGTGACAGACGCGAAAACGATCCAAATTGCGAAACGAATGAAGTTTTTGCATGCCGATCACTAAAATAAAAATATTTTAGTGTGTACAAAAATTTTGGATGTCCAGATGTGGTCAGAACGTAAGATATGCGCGTAAATACAAACTTACGCTGTTTTTGACACTTTTAGTCCCTGTAAGATCAAATAAGCATATTTTCGCACACCGAACCTATCAAAGCTTATTTCTAAGCTATGTTTAGGTTATTTATGGCATGTTTAGCTTATGATCAAGTTCCAGACTGTACGTTGCCTTACGAAACGGCAGACTTTTGCAAGTTGACGCAAATAGTCCCTGTGAGCGAATAAACTTGTTTTCGCCAGCAATGGAAGTGGCCGCAAGCTTGGTATGATCTCTATCCGGTGTTAATTGAGCTGGATGTTCCCCAGTTGAGCCATAACATTCAAGATCGTACAATTTGGAAAGACTTGGAGGGTAATAGTTGTCATTTTCGGTCATTGGAGGTTTGGAATGTGGTTAGACATCGTGAGAGCTTAGTGTCGTGGGTTAATGGAGTTTGGTTTTCCCAATGTATCCCAAGACACTCGTTTCACTTATGGTTGGTTATCAAGAATAAGCTTAAAACTCAAGATAGGTTGGCTGTGTGGGAAGTAGGAAGTGCAACTAATTTTAATCTAATGTGTTGCCCCTTGTGCAGAAATAATCGTGATTCTAGGGACCATTTGTTCTTTCAATGTTCGTTCTCCTCAAAGGTATGGAAGGATGTTAAGCTGACGGTGTCTTTGGAACAGGTTGATGATTCTTGGCAATCCATCATGGATTGGTTGTCTCTAAATGCTTCGTCGAAGAAGACAGAGCATATTGTTAGCAAGTTGGTAATTGGGGCGGCTACATACTTTATATGGCTTGAGAGGAACAATTGTTTATTTTCCAATGATCAGGCTAAAGTCGCGTCGGTGGTTGGGAGGATTAAGAAAACGGTCAGGTTACGTCTTATGGGGTTCGACTTTAAAGGGGATTCCAAAGTTGACAGGATGCTAAAGAAATGGGAGATCGCTAGAAACGAACAAGAGGATGACCCGGGTTAGAGCCTAGTTCATGGATTGTCTGTTTTCGAGTGTGTGGCTCGTGGCTGTGTGTTTTTTGTTGAGCGTTTTGTTATATTGTTTGACGCTTGTTTCTTGTTGGGGTTGTGTACCTTTCTTGGTTTGTTTCCTAGGCTACGGTTTGTGTAGCCTAGTTGGTGTGTCATTCTGGCATGCCCTTGTACTTATTTGAGTTATTTATAAAATTCACCTGGGGTAACCCTTTACCCAAAAAAAAAAAACTTGTTTTCGCCATACCAAACCCTTCAAAACTTATTTCTAAGTTATGTAAAGGTTATTTAAGGTATTTTAAGCTTATGTTGCTATTCCGGAGTGTTTGTCGCTTTTAAACTGATTACGTTTACGCATCAGTTTGCGTATAACTTTCCAGAAAGCGATATAGAGTTTAAAATCGATCAGAAATCAAAACGCGCAAAATGTCAAACATAAATAACAAACATTGGGATCAAAATACATTGTTTTATTAATATTGGATTGTTCAGAGTTTGTACGATGATTACACAAGCACAGATGTCACAGTCTCCCCTACTTTAGGAAATTTCGTCCCGAAATTTATTTGGAGGAAACTTGTGAGAATAGATGTGGATACTTTGCTTTCATCTGATCTTCACGTTCCCAAGTAAATTCTGGGCCACGTTTAGATTCCCAGCGAACTTTGACAATAGGAATGCGCTTGCGTTTGAGCTTTTTGACCTCACGGTCCATGATTTCCACAGGTTTCTCAACGAAGTGCATCGTGTTATCAACATGAATTTCATCGAGTGGTATGTGGAGTTTCTCATCAGCTAAACACTTTTTGAGATTGGACACGTGGAATGTTGGATGAAAATTTCCAAGTTCAGGAGGTAGCTCAAGTCTGTAGGCTACTTTTCTGATTCTTTCAACGATCTTGAATAGTCCAACATAGCGTGGTGCAAGTTTTCCTTTCTTTCCAAATCTAATCACACCTTTCCAAGGAGATACCTTGAGTAGGACGTGATCACCGACTTGAAATTCTAAGGGCTTGCGTCGTCGATCCGCGTAACTCTTTTGACGGCTTCTAGCTGTCTGTAGGTTATCACGAATCTTCTTTACCTTATCTGTAGTCTCTAGAATGAGGTCAGGTCCAGTAAGCTGAGCTTCACCTATCTCATTCCAGCAGACTGGTGAACAACATTTTCGACCGTATAAAGCTTCGAAAGGAGCCATGTTGATGCTAGAGTGATAACTATTGTTGTTGGAGAATTCGATCAATGGTAGATGCGAATCCCAACTACCACCAAAATTAATCACACACGCACTAAGCATATCCTCCAGTGTCTGGATTGTTCTCTCAGATTGACCATCCGTCTGTGAATGATACGCTGTGCTCAAATTAAGTTGAGTTCCCATGGCAGATTGCATGGTTCTCCATGTGACAACTCGTATTTCAGAACCTATCTTTGTAACGAATGTGAACACTATGTGACTAGGTGAACTTGATGATTAATGAAATGTTATGTGATTTGTGTAATGTATGTATGTATATAAACAAGTCCAAACGCACAACACGAACCAATCGCACAAGCCCATTCGGGTTACACTCTTGTATTTGGATCAATGGGCAGCCCAAGTGAGGGTTCGGCCCACTCCCTTATGTCGCATAACCTCATGACAAGGGGTATACTCTTCATTGTTTGTCAAACACCCTAAACACACAAACCCTAGCTCTCCTTTTCCCTCTCAAACCCGACGGCAACAAGGAGAGTCTCTCTCGAAGCCTTATCGTTCGGATCAACTCACATCCCATTCTCTAACCGGTTAGTGTCTAACTATCGATTGTATGTTATGTGATGTTGTGATTATACATGTTTCATGTGATGATTTGTAAATGACAAGTAATTTATCATGATTGAATGTAGTTGGCCATATATGTATTCTATTTGGATCCGAATGGTTTGGTTATGTGTAGGTATGAATGATGAGGTTTAGTGTTCATGAAATCGGCTTGCATATGTGTATTAGATAATGTTCATGTTAATCGGATTGCATATTATGGTTCTAAGAATCGAATGCTAGTTAATCGGCTGCATGTATGTTGAAATCGGATCAGTTGTATGGGCAAATAAGAAGTAGTATATGATGATTTGAAACCCCTAATTGAATAGTTTAATGTTGTGAATCGTTTGAATGTTTTGAACATGTCTAGGGTTCTTAAGAGAATTATGTTAAAAACCATGGTTTGATCGATTATTGTTGGTTTGGAAACTGTTAGCGTGTGTTGATGGTATGATTTGGAAATTGTTATCTTGATTAAATGTAAGTTAGGAAACTGTTGATTAATTGTAACTAAATAGCATAAAATTCGGATGGTAAATGGATCGCACAAGATCAGGTCACACAAGACCCGATCCAGTCGCACAAGATGTCCCCAGTCGCACAAGACTTATTGGGTCGCACAAGTTGTAATGTTTGTTTAACTGTTGGGCCGTGTATACGTGTTGGGCTGGGCTAGTTTCCAATCGCACAACCCAACTGGATCGCACAAGTCGACCGGATCGTACAAGCCGTCCGAATCGCACAAGACCTATGATTAACTATTGGGCCGTATTCTGTCGGGATTGATTTTTGGGCCGAGTTATTCTGTTGGGCTTCATTTAGTGAATCGCACAAGGCTAGTGGGTTAATGAACTTGTGTGAGCCCAAACCTTTTAATCGCACAAGTTCGATACGTTATGACTGTTAATGTGTTAACATGAATTATGTGTTTGCCATGATCAACCTGTGTTCATAACCTGTTAACTATGTGTAATCATACGTGCACCTAGACCTGACTTGTATAGTAACCATGTTAGGACGTGGTTGACCTCTAGCAGCTCGATTGACCTTTCGTTTATCTGCCGAGCTAACCTAAGGTGAGTTCACACTTTCTACAAAGCATGGGATTCCCAGGGGTTGGGAATGGGTTAAGGAACATGGATTCCTCGTCCTTTCTTGGGTAGGACAGTACGGGTTCAGGAATATAATTCCTCGTCCTCATGGGCAGTTAACTTTCACTAGACCAAAACTCTATCACGAAGTCCCTCCTTTTTATATCGACTTAATCGTCGGGCCAATGGCGAGCGGGTCATTAGTTAGATAGCGCTATTTAGGTTTGACAAGCCTCACACCGTACCGCAGAGGACGGGCATGAACTAATGGATCTGGGCACGTCAATGATGATAGACATTGACAGTTCAGGGCACATAAACATGACTACAGTCAGCAGTCGATATGGTAACGAGTCTAGTATATACATGGGGTAGCCCCCACGGCCGAAAAGCCAGATAACTAAACATGGGGTAGCCCCCACGGCTGGATTGCCAGAGTAAATGGGTTAAACAAATCACGTTTTCAACTATGGGGTAACCCCCACGGCAAGGATGCCAGTTAAAGGAACTGTTTTTGGAACAACTTAAAGCAAACACCCAACTGTGAACTCGCTCAACATTATTGTTGACTCGTTACTACATGCTTTGCAGGTCAATAGGTACTTAGCTGGAGCTTGCTTGGGGATGAGTCGTTGTGGAGCATGGACATTGAGTGTTCATGATGAACTTAAACATTTGAACTTATACTTTGTTTTGGTTTTAATCGTTATGCTTCTGCTTGCAACTTAAACTATGTTTTGTTTGGACACCAATTGTATTGGTTGGATTTTTATAATTACTTACATGCTCGTTCAATATGATTGGTGGCTTGATCCTGGTCAGTCACGCCTCCAAGCGGTGATACTCCGCGTGTGGATTTTGGGGGTGTGACAAATTGGTATCAGAGCCATTGGTTATAGTGAACTTGGTTTTAATAAGGGAAAACGTTTTGTTAAAACCAGACTATAACCTGTACAGTGCTCAACAATCCACAACGACGCTTCACTCCACATGCAAGGCTCGACATTCTAGGTGATATGATTTATGTTTATATTGCCTACTTGCTAGTTACATAGAACTTTACTCATGGTATGCTTAGATAAACGTAGCAACTGTTAATTGAAAATCCGTGTGTGCTTACTCTCTTCTGTCATCACACTTTCGCGAATCCCTCTCACTCATGTTTCCCTTGATATGAAGATCATGGCTGGACGCATTAACATGACTCAAGCCCAGTTGACGGCTCTGATTAACCAACAAGTTGCTGCGGCACTTGCAGCCGCACAGGCAGGAGGTATATCCTGCAGTCGAAACTTACTCTAGGATCCTTAGATCCTACTCTCGTGAACCAACCTTTGTGTTAAACTATGTCCTTTCTTACGACAGGTCAACCTGCACAGCCACCTGTGTGCACCTTCAAGACCTTTATGGACTGTCGTCCTACTACTTTCAGTGGCACTGATGGGGCCGTTGGACTCCTCCACTGGTTTGAGAAACTCGAATCTATCTTTGAGATGTGTGAATGCCCTGAGGCTCGCAGGGTGAAGTATGCTACTGGTACTCTTGAGGGTATAGCGCTCACGTGGTGGAACGCTCAGGTCCAAATGCTGGGGTTGGTTGCTGCTAACGCCACCCCCTGGAACGATTTCAAGGAGTTAATCAAAGAAGAATACTGTAGCCGTGATGACATTCATAAGTTAGAGGTAGAGTTTTATAACTTGAAGATGACGGGGTCAGAGATTGAAGCGTATACCAAAAGATCAAATGAATTGGCCATCCTATGCCCCACTATGGTAGACCCTCCCATCAAACGTATCGAACTGTATCTCAAGGGATTAGTGCCAGAGATTCAAAGTCACGTAACCTCAGCAAACCTAGGCACCATTCACCAGATCATCAAGTTGGCTCATCGTCTCACGGATCAGGCGGTGGAGCAGAACAGGTTACCAAAGCGCATTGGTGCTACAGCTACTTCTGATACTCCCAACGACAACAAGCATAAATGGGATGGAGCTTCAAGCAAAGGTTCAACTTCTATTTAGTCTCAGTCCTAGCAGAGAAGGACTGACGACTACAAGAGCCCTGGTCAACAATCATCAGCTAGTCAAAGTCAAGGTGGGTACAAGGGAAATCACCCCAAATGCAATCGCTGCAACCTACACCACAGTGGGCCATGCTCCAGGGGTAACTGTCATCGGTGCAACAAGTCAGGCCACACCGCAAAGGATTGCAGAAGCTTATACCCCGCAAACCAGAATCGTCAGCAACAACAAGGCCCACAGAATCAACGCCAGCAGTAGCAGCAGCAAGGTAACAACAAGGGTGCTTTCAGTGTGGAGCTGAAGGCCATTTCAAGAGAGATTGTCCCCAACTAAACCGGAACCAGAATAACAACAACAATAATAACAACCAGGGGAATGGAAACAACGGGGGTAACAACGGCAATGGTGCAAGGGGTCGTGTGTTCGTTATTTGCCAGGGTGAAGCGAGGAATGATCCCAATGTTGTGACGGGTAAGTTCCTTCTCGACGAGTTTTACGTTACAGTTTTATTTGATTCGGGTGCCGATACTAGCTACGTGTCCTTAAAAGTTAGTCAAATGCTTAAGCGTACCCCAACACTGTTGAACACCAAACACACTGTAGCGCTAGCTAATGGTAAGAGTTTAGAGGCCACACACGTAGTCAAGGGTTGTAATCTTGTTCTTGCTGATCACACCTTCTCTATCGACCTCATTCCTATAGTTTTGGGTAGTTTCGACGTTGTCATTGGGATGGATTGGTTATCCCAGCATCGAGAAGAGATTCTTTGCAACGAGAAGATCGTCCGTATTCCCTGCACAGGTGATGAACCTCTCATGATTCGAGGCGACAAGAGTGGTGCTGTTGTGAGCATCATCTCTTTCCTTAAGGCCCAGAAGTGTTTACGAAAGGGCCACACTGCTATTTTGGCTCTCGTTACTGACACCTCGAAGAAAGAGAAAAAGATAGAAGATTTTCCGATCGTACGAGACTATCCTGAGGTATTCCCTGAGGAATTACCTGGTCTTCCGCCTCATCGTCAGGTCGAGTTTCAAATCGAGCTAGCTCCTAGAGCAGCACCCATAGCTCGTGCACCGTATCGCTTAGCTCCATCAGAGTTGGAAGAACTCTCTACGCAACTACAAGAACTCTTGGATAAGGGTCTTATTCGCCCTAGCTCTTCGCCTTGGGGAGCTCCAGTGCTATTCGTGAAGAAGAAAGACGGTACCTTCAGGATGTGTATCGACTATCGAGAACTCAACAAGGTGACGGTGAAGAATCGTTATCCTCTTCCACGCATTGACGACTTGTTCGACCAACTGCAAGGGTCGAGCTTTTACTCGAAGATTAATCTGAGATCGGGATACCACCAGCTGAGAGTCCGAGAAGAGGACGTCTCCAAAACAGCTTTTAGAACTCGTTATGGACATTACGAGTTCCTGGTTATGCCTTTTGGGCTGACAAACGCACATGCGGTCTTCATGGACTTGATGAATCGAGTGTGCAAGCCTTACCTGGATAAGTTTGGGATAGTTTTCATCGATGACATCCTGATTTATTCTAAGAGTCAGGAGGAACATGAGCAGCACCTACGACTTATTTTGGAACTTCTTCGAACGGAACAACTTTATGCAAAGTTCTTGAAATGCGACTTCTGGCTTCGTGAAGTCCATTTCCTGGGCCACGTGGTAAACAAGGATGGGATTCATGTCGATCCATCCAAGGTAGACTCGATCAAGGACTGGCCTGCACCTAGAACACCAACGGAAATACGCCAATTCTTGGGCTTGGCAGGTTACTACAGAAGGTTTATCAAGGATTTTTCCAAGATCGCGCAACCTCTCACCTCACTAACTTAGAAAGGTGTTACCTATGGTTGGGGTGATGCACAGGAAACCGTGTTTCAACACTTAAAGGATAGACTTTGTAGCGCCCCTATCCTCTCATTGCCTGAAGGCACAGACGACTTTGTGGTTTATTGCGACGCATCCATTCAAGGACTTGGATGTGTGCTGATGCAACGTGACAAGGTTATTGCTTACGCATCACGACAACTTAAGATCCACGAACGGAATTACACTACGCATGATTTGGAGCTGGGAGCTGTTGTTTTCGCACTCAAGATATGGAGACATTACCTGTACGGTACCAGGTGCACCATCTACACCGATCACAGGAGTCTCGAGCATATCTTCAAACAGAAGGAATTAAACATGCGTCAACGATGATGGGTCGAGCTTTTGAATGATTACGAATGTGCCATCAAGTACCATCCAGGCAAAGCCAATGTTGTGGCTGACGCCCTCAGTCGAAAGGACACTACGCCTAAGCGCGTACGAGCATTACAACTTACCATTCAGTCTAGTCTTCCTTCACAGATACGAGATGCTCAGGTAGAAGCATTGAAACTAGAAAACGTCAGGGCTGAAGCCCTACGTGGCTCAAGACAGCGGTAAGAACAAAAGGCAGACGGTGCCTACTATGTAATAGGATGCATTTGGGTCCCACTCTATGGCAACCTGAGAGAGCTTGTGATGGATGAGGCACACAAGTCTCGTTACTCAGTACATCCTGGTTCGGATAAAATGTACCACGACCTCAGAACCACATAGCAACTTACGTTAGCAAATGTTTGACTTGTGCGAGCGTTAAGACTGAATATCAGAAACCATCAGGCCTACTCCAACAACCAGAGATACCACAATGGAAATGGGAGCAAATTTCCATGGATTTTGTTACTGGCCTGCCTAGATCACAACGCGGAAATGATACTATATGGGTGATCGTGGATCGACTCACAAAATCTGCACACTTCTTGGCTATCAAGGAAACGGATAAGTTCTCCACTCTAGCAGACGTATATCTTAAGGAAGTTGTCTCGAGGCACGGGGTGCCCACCTCTATTATCTCTGATCGTGATGCACGTTTTACTTCTGAACTGTGGCAAGCAATGCACAAATCCTTTGGCTCGCGTTTAGATATGAGCACAGCTTATCACCCGCAAACGGATGGGCAGTCTGAACGCACCATCCAGACCCTTGAAGACATGCTTAGGGCATGTGTGATTGACTTTGGCAATGGCTGGGAAAAGCATCTGCCACTTGTGGAATTTTCGTACAATAACAACTACCACACCAGCATTAAAGCTGCTCCGTTTGAGGCATTGTACGGGCGTAAATGCCGATCACCTCTTTGTTGGGCAGAGGTGGGGGATAGTCAGATCACTGGCCCAGAACTTGTGGTAGACACAACAGAACGGATTGCTCAGATACGACAACGCATGGCGGCAGCTCGTGACCGTCAGAAAAGCTACGCCGATAAGGGCAGGAAACCACTCGAGTTCTAGGTTGGGGATCGAGTGCTACTCAAAGTCTCACCCTGGAAGGGTGTTGTTCGTTTTGGCAAACGAGGCAAACTTAACCCGCGATATGTCGGACCTTTCGAAATCATAGAGAAAATAGGCAAGGTGGCCTACAAACTAAACCTACCAGCAGAACTCAGTGCAGTTCACAACGTTTTTCACGTCTCAAATCTGAAGAAGTGTCTGTCAGATGAGACCCTTGTAGTTCCTTTGAAGGAGCTCACTATCGACGAGCAGTTACGATTCGTCGAGGAACCAGTTGAAATCACAGACCGAGATGTTAAGGTCCTCAAAAACACCAGAATACCTCTCGTTCGAGTTCATTGGAACTCACGTCGTGGCCCAGAGTTCACCTGGGAACGCGAAGATCAGATGAAACAAAAGTATCCCCAACTGTTCGCAAACAGTACAACCACTACTGAGGCTGAAGCTACCACGGAATTTCGGGACGAAATTCCAGATCAACGGGGGGAGAATGTGACACCCCAGGAAAACCAGGAAAACCATGCAACTTAACTAGCTTCCTCAGTGAGTACGTACCAAATTTCGGGACGAAATTTCTTTCAACTTGGGGATAATGTGACAACTCGTATTTCAGAACCTATCTTTGTAACGAATGTAAACACTATGTGACTAGGTGAACTTGATGATTAATGAAATGTTATGTGTTTTGTGTAATGTATGTATGTATATAAACAAGTCCAAACGCACAACACGAACCGATCACACAAGCCCATTCGGGTTACACTCTTGTATTTGGATCAATGGGCAGCCCAAGTGAGGGTTCGGCCCACTCCCTTATGTCGCATAACCTCATGAGAAGGGGTATACTCTTCATTGTTTATCAAACACCCTAAACACACAAACCCTAGCTCTCCTTTTCCCTCTCAAACCCGACGGCAACAAGGAGTGTCTCTCTCGAAGCCTTATCGTTCGGATCAACTCTCATCCCATTCTCTAACCGGTTAGTGTCTAACTATCGATTGTATGTTATGTGATGTTGTGATTATACATGTTTCATGTGATGATTTGTAAATGACAAGTAATTAATCATGATTGAATGTAGTTGGCCATATATGTATTCTATTTGGATCCGAATGGTTTGGTTATGTGTAGGTATGAATGATGAGGTTTAGTGTTCATGAAATCGGCTTGCATATGTGTATTAGATAATGTTCATGTTAATCAGATTGCATATTATGGTTCTAAGAATCGAATGCTTATTAATCGGCTGCATGTATTTTGAAATCGGATCAGTTGTATGGGCAAATAAGAAGTAGTATATGATGATTTGAAACCCCTAATTGAAAAGTTTAATGTTGTGAATCGTTTGAATGTTTTGAACATGTCTAGGGTTCTTAAGAGAATTATGTTAAAAACCATGGTTTGATCGATTATTGTTGGTTTGGAAATTGTTAGCATGTGTTGATGGTATGATTTGGAAATTGTTATCTTGATTCAATGTAAGTTAGGAAACTGTTGATTAATTGTAACTAAATAGCATAAAATTCGGATGGTAAATGGATCGCACAAGATCAGGTCACACAAGACCCGATCCAGTCGCACAAGATGTCCCCAGTCGCACAAGACTTATTGGGTCGCACAAGTTGTAATGTTTGTTTAACTGTTGGGCCGTGTATACGTGTTGGGCTGGGCTAGTTTCCAATAGCACAACCCAACTGGATCGCACAAGTCGACCGGATCGTACAAGCCGTCCGGATCGCACGCGACCTATGATTAACTATTGGGCCGTATTCTGTTGGGATTGATTTTTGGGCCGGGTTATTCTGTTGGGCTTCATTTAGTGAATCGCACAAGGCTAGTGGGTTAATGAACTTGTGCGAGCCCAAACCTTTTAATCGCACAGGTTGGATACGTTATGACTGTTAATGTGTTAACATGAATTATGTGTTTGCCAGGATCAACCTGTGTTCATAACCTGTTAACTATGTGTAATCATACGTGCACCTAGACCTGACTTGTATAGTAACCATGTTAGGACGTGGTTGACCTCTAGCAGCTCGATTGACCTTTTGTTTATCTGCCGAGCTAACCTAAGGTAAGTTCACACTTTCTACAAAGCATGGGATTCCCAGGGGTTGGGAATGGGTTAAGGAACATGGATTCCTCGTCCTTTCTTGGGTAGGACAGTACGGGTTCAGGAATATAATTCCTCGTCCTCATGGACAGTTAACTTTCACTAGACCAAAACTCTATCATGAAGTCCCTCCTTTTTATATCGACTTAATCGCCGGGCCAATGGCGAGCGGGTTATTAGTTAGATAGCGCTATTTAGGTTTGACAAGCCTCACACCGTACCGCAGAGGACGGGCGTGAACTAATGGATCTGGGCACGTCAATGATGATAGACATTGACAGTTCAGGGCACATAAACATGACTACAGTCAGCAGTCGATATGGTAACGAGTCTAGTATATACATGGGGTAGCCCCCACGGCCGAAAAGCCAGATAACTAAACATGGGGTAGCCCCCACGGCTGGATTGCCAGAGTAAATGGGTTAAACAAATCACGTTTTCAACTATGGGGTAACCCCCACGGCAAGGATGCCAGTTAAAGGAACTGTTTTTGGAACAACTTAAAACAAACACCCAACTGTGAACTCGCTCAACATTATTGTTGACTCGTTACTACATGCTTTGCAGGTCAATAGGTACTTAGCTGGAGCTTGCATGGGGATGAGT
This sequence comes from Helianthus tuberosus, assembly GCA_030545235.1. Classification (NCBI taxonomy): domain Eukaryota; kingdom Viridiplantae; phylum Streptophyta; class Magnoliopsida; order Asterales; family Asteraceae; genus Helianthus; species Helianthus tuberosus. The sequence continues at coordinate 20,698 of JARYGA010039874.1, forward strand.
CGTTGTGGAGAATGGACATTGAGTGTTCATGATGAACTTAAACATTTGAACTTATACTTTGTTTTGGTTTTAATCGTTATGCTTCCGCTTGCAACTTAAACTATGTTTTGTTTGGACACCAATTGTATTGGTTGGGTTTTTATAATTACTTACATGCTCGTTCAATATGATTGGTGGTTTGATCCTGCTCAGTCACGCCTCCAAGCGGTGATACTCCGCGTGTGGATTTTGGGGGTGTGACACTCCAAAAGCGAGACGAGAATCGAGCATCTCTGTCAGATATAACGTTCAGAGGAACACCATGTCGAGATACAATCTCATCAACATAGATTTTAGAAAGCTTGTCAGCAGATAGATCCTCACGGATCGGTAAGAAATGTGCTGACTTTGTTAGACGATCAATGATTACCCAAATGGCATCATGACCTCTTTTAGTGCGCGGCAGCTTGGTAATGAGATCCATAGCAATGTTTTTCCATTTCCAAACCGGAATCTCTGGTTGCTCCAATAATCCAGAGGGATGTTGGTGTTCTGCCTTAACCTTAAGACAAGTAAGGCATTTGGAAACATATAAGGCAATGTCTTTCTTCATACCCGGCCACCAATACTGGGTTCGAAGATCCTTATACATTTTGTCTGCACCAGGATGAATAGAATAACGAGACTTGTGAGCTTCATCCATTAGCAAGGTGCGAAGATCGTTTATAATTGGGACCCATAAACGGCCCATGAAATAGAACAACCCAAAGTCTCTCAGTTCAAGCTCAGGCTTAGTGTGACACGGTAATTCCGTACCCATCAAGTCTTGTGTAACACAAGTATGTTGAGCCTGAGAAATGCGGGTCTGAAAGTCAGATCGAACTTGAACACAATGAAGCTTGACACGTTCCTTACGACTCAATGCATCAGCCACGACATTCACCTGACCAGGATGGTAGCGAATTTCGCAATCGTAGTCGTTTAGGAGTTCAACCCAACGTCGTTGCCTCATGTTAAGTTCTTTCTGATTGAGAATATGCTGGAGACTCTTGTGGTCAGTAAACACTACACACTTCGTACCATACAAGTAGTGTCTCCAGATTTTGAGGGCGAAAACTACTGCACCTAACTCAAGATCATGAGTCGTGTAGTTTTTCTCGTGTATCTTCAGCTGTCTTGATGCATAAGCTATGACTTTGTTTCTTTGCATAAGAACGCAGCCAAGGCCTAATTTAGATGCATCACAGTACACAACAAAATCGTCGTTACTGTCACACCCCGAAATTATCAGAGCTGGCGTGACTGGACTGGTATCTTCATTGCACAGCGGAAGCAAAATAAGCTAAGTCATTTAGAAATTGAACGCCCACTAAGTACTCGAGTCTCCAATGGTTCTCCTATTCCAACCGTGCCTTGTCTTAGAAAAGTAACCTGAGAAAGAAACATGCGAAAAAGTCAACATAAAGTTGAGCGAGTTCATAGTTTGTTTGTAAAAGATTTGAAATAAATCTTTTGAGTTGTGAAAGATTTGAAATAAATCTTTGGAATAACCGGTTTTTGAAATAGTATTGAGAAAATGAATTTAAAAATCATTTTCTTGCCAAGCTATATGGAAAACGTTGTGTTTGTAACACGTTATGTTCATAAAACCATGTATTTGTAAAGCCTTGTATTTGTAATGTTCGCATAACCGTCAATGCCCACCCTGACTTTGACTCCATACCGGCATAATGCTTTGAATTTGTATAAAACATGGTAGTTAATTTGTATGAACAAGAATTTCCGTAAGTATAAAATCCCTGGTATGTAGCAGATAAGGAAAAAGAGATCACCAATGGTTTGCAAGGCCATTGATATGTGTGAAGTGCAAGTAGGAAGACTCAAACCTAGCAGATTTATGCGTCGGGCACAAAGTCACCCCGAGGTCCGTTCTGTTTGGCCTGGGGGCTGGGCTCGCTACACCCAGATAGATCTACCGCTCCTGTCTCTCGGTCCTACAATGAGGATTAATGATCCCAAGTTGCGCCTACCCACTCACATGATCTGTACGTTCTAACCCTCCTTAAGCTAACCATACCATGTATAAAATAAAACCCTGGTCACCCTGACCAGATCCCTGGTCACCCTGACCAGATTCCTGGTCACCCTGGCCGAATATCATTCACATTTCAAAAATAAGCATTTGCATCATACTTGGTACTCGTTCTCACCAAGAGTGCTTCTTGTATTTACCCGTAGTTTAGAAAACTAGAATTCGTGGGTATGCATATTCCGAAAGATACGTTTATTTGAAAACCGGTATGTTTAGTATAAACCTTTCGTAAATCGTTTGAGTTCCTCGAAATCACTTCGTAATATGATTTAGAAATACGAGTTTTGCATTTGTTCAGAATTTTGTATGTTTTTGCAAAACGTGCATGTCTTTCCACCCTGAAAACATTTATAAAAATGTAAAATAGTAAAAAGTGGGGGTTATGAACTCACCTGAATTTCCATGTGCAAAGCTAGCTATATACGACTTCGTGATGTCGTTTCCAAGATGAGGCTCGCTAGCGTGCATTCTACAATATTCCTAACACGGAATATCTAATAAGTTTCTAAATAAACGTAGTAACTAACTACGTGTCACCGAGCTCTACCGAATCGTTAATCGAACGATTCAATGGTAAGTTGTTTACTTGAAAGATGCGAAGAAGTTATGCTTGCGTAGTTCGTTTATTCTTCGGTATTTAAGAAGTCTTGAAAAGACTTAGTGCTCGAGAGGTTTAAAATATATGAAAAAGTATAAAAATATATTGTTATAATCGCGTTAGTTATTTCGAGGAATCGTACGTGTATGTAAAGTATACTTACATGAAAGTATATATATAACAAACTCGTATCATATATCTCGTTTCGTATGAAAATAATATATAATAACTTGTATTATATATATCACGTCTTATGTATATTTGCCGAAAATATACGTATTTGCTGTCTAGGCGTATAAAATAAATATGAAGAGTTATATTTATTTTATAAAGAAATCGTCGAGTTGTTATGTTTGAAAATAAATATGTAAACCATATTTATTTTTATAAAGAGTGCTTGTTTGATATCCGAAATAAATATATAATCTATATTTATTTTGTAAAAGTATACGAGTTGACGATGTTCGAAATAAATATAACATTATATTTATTTGTAAAAGCGTTTGGAATTATCAAGTGTTTGAAGTATTATAAACTCGAATTCCGTTAAGCGTCGTTTTTGTGATATAATACGTGTCGTGTTTAAGGGTTTTTCTCGAAAAAAAAACGGGCAGAGTTTCCTCTGTTTTTGGACGCCCCCGACAACACAAGTCGTCGTTTTACTTTCAAAAAATTCAACACAATTTAATCAAGATTCAACTATATGTAAACTTTGTCAAATATATATAACAAATGCAATTTATAAACAGTCGGTTCGAGCTCGTTTGTCACGTAATGAATCATAATAATAAAGATAACAAAATAAACGCGCCGTTAATTTTACCAAGTCCTTCGGTCGAGTCGCTTGACTGAGTTGACCCGAGTTGACTCGGTCCGACCGAGTCGACCCGAAACGTTTCAAAATCTGACCCGAACCGACTGACATCGAACCAGCTGTTGACCTGAACCTGCTGACCCAAACACGGAGTCGACTCGGTTTGACCGAGTCAAACCGAGCCGAGTCGTCTGACCACGAACCGAACTCGAATCTGTTAACTGAGTTAACTCGGTTGACCGAGTCAAACCGAGTTGAGCCGGACACTAACCCGAACACCGAATCTGCTGAATCCGAACCCGAAATCAACACCCGCTTCGACTGAAATTCTTGAACCAAATCGTCTTCATTACAACAGCAGCAACATCATCATCATCATCGATTTCCAAGGAACAAAAGAAAATGGGGGGGTGGGTTTACCGGGAATTTTTGTCGGAGCCAAAGCTCCACCGCCGCTGTCACTGCCGGCTGTCGCCGTCCGCCGCCGCTTACGGCGGCGCTGTTTCTCTCCGTCTCATCTCTCTCTCTCTCCGTTTCTTTCTGTTGCAGCCGCCGCACGCCACCACCATCCGGTGGTGGCAGCCGATAAGCAGGAGTGAGAAGGGGGGTGTCTCGCACGTCGGAGAGAACCACCGGCAGTCGCCGGTCCCTGTGTCTGTTTGTCGATCAGAAAAGAGAGGAAGGGAGGGGATGGTGACCGAGAGCTTGTTTGTTTGAAGAGGTGGAGGGTGGTCGGCTGGGTTGGGTTGTTGTTGTCTGATATATGGAACCGAGAGAGAGAGGGAGTGTTGAAGGTAAGTCTGCATCTTGTTTGTGTGTGTATAGATAAAATTAAGTATAGGTATGGGTCTTATAGAGTAGAGATCTTGTGAGGATCTAGTTAAAAGATTTGCAAAAATCTTTAGTTAGAGGTTTGACAGGATTTTGGAAAGATTCATAAACAAAAAATCTTGTAGTAAAGCTTAATATGTAGGTTTAGGCTTGGGCCCAGGGCCCACAAGCCCAGCTCGTGCGTAAGCGGCCCGTAACTCCTACGAGACCCGTTGTCAAATCCAGAACTCCGTTTAACGTCAAAAATTAAAATACACAAAAACACGGTCGGTAGTCGTTGTTTGCACGCCCGTTCGTCGATCACGGTAATAATCGCGAAAATTTGTATCGTTGCCGTCTTTAATCCGTTTTTCGATCCAGTTCCGACTGTAGTCACTAAAATTAATTACGGAGCTAAATATAGCGTAAAAATTTAATATTTGTCGGCGTTGTCAGTATTCTGTTTGGTTTCAATCCGTTACCGTTTAACGTTTCACAGGTTTCTCTGTAAACCACCGTTCGCGCATTGTAAAGTCGGATAAACGTTCCCAGGCACTCCAAAGGCCTAATTAAGTTAATCCGTGCTGTAAACACTATTTATTGTCACGTTAATCGCCTGTTAATTACGTAATTAAGAGCCGTAAATCACGGGTTGTCACAGTTACCCTCGGGCAAAGATAGAATAGGTGCATCACAGAGTTTATGTTTCAAGGTCTGAAAAGCTTCCTCCTGTTTGGGTCCCCACTCAAAAGATTATTTCTTTTGAGTTAAAGCAGTGAGAGGAACCGCAATCTTGGAGAAGTTTTCAATGAAACGGCGGTAATAACCCGCTAGACCAAGAAATGAACGAACCTCGGTAGGAGTAGTAGGTGTATCCCAATCCTTAATCGCACTGATTTTGGCGGGATCTACATGTATACCTTGTTCGTTAATGATATGCCCCAAAAATTGAACTTCCTTAAGCCAGAATTCGCACTTGGAGAATTTGGCGAAAAGCTGTTCTTTCTTTAGGAGTTCCATTGTAAGATGAAGATGTTGCTCATGATCAGCTCTAGTCTTAGAATAGATCAAAATGTCATCTATGAAAACAATGATGAACTTGTCCAAATAAGGCTTACAAACCCTATTCATCAAGTCCATGAAAACAGCAGGAGCATTTGTTAAACCGAAGGGCATAACAGTAAACTCATAATGACCATATCGAGTACGAAAAGCTGTCTTGGGAATATCTTCTTCGAGAACTCGAAGTTGATGATACCCAGAACGTAGATTAATCTTTGAAAAGCAAGTTGCACCCTGTAGCTGATCAAAGAGATCATCAATGCGAGGTAGGGGATATCGATTCTTGATGTTAAGCTTGTTAAGCTCACGATAATCGATACACATCCTAAATGATTCATCTTTCTTTTTCACAAATAGGACAGGAGCACCCCAAGGTGAAAAACTCGGACGGATGAATCTTTTGTCAGATAGCTCCTGAAGCTGCTTAGACAATTCTTGCATCTCAGACGGTGCAAGACGATAAGGTGATTTAGCAATAGGATTTGCACCAGGTACAAACAAGGTCGATGCGAAACTCAACTTGGCGTACAGGAGGTAAACCAGGTAATTCCTCAAGAACTACCTCAGGATAATCCCGAACAACAGGGATATCTTGGATAGTCTTACCTTTGCCTTTCTCCTCTACGACATGTGCCAAGAAAGCAACATATTTCTTTCGTAGGTATTTTTGGGCTTGGGTACAAGACATGAGTTTAAGACCACTAACGGGTTTCTCCCCACGAACTTCTAAGATCTCACCAGTCGAAAGCGGTATGCGGACAATCTTCTCAAAACAAACCACCTCAGCATGGTACTTGGCTAACCAATCCATTCCCACTATAACATCAAAGCTCCCGAGTTGCATCGGTGTGAGGTCAATAGGGAAAAGATGGTTGTTAAGGTTCAACTGGCAATTACGAAGAAAAGAGTCAAGTACAACAGGTTCACCACTAGCTACCTCTACTGTCAAGGGCTTTCCTAGTTTTGTTCTAGTCATCGCAAGCAAAGGCTCAAATGCTAAGGACACAAAACTCTTATCGGCACCCGAATCAAATAGAACAGAAGCAGGATGGTTGTTAACAAGAAACGTATCGTTCACCACTTCGTTATCCGCACGCGCCTCATTTGCATTAAGGTTGAAAGCTCTACCATGAGCCGGTGCCTGATTTGCGTTTGCCAACCTCAGGCAGTTGTTCCTGTAGTGGGTCAGATCCCTATAGTTGAAACATGATCCAGGCGGATAGTGAGGTCGTGCAGGATTCTGGGCAGGGTTTTGTACTGCTTGGTTTTGAGCAGCTTGATTTTGATTCAGAGCAAAACGGCAGGTATTCGCAAGATGACCAGACTTGCCATAATTTGTGCAGATACGACATTGCACCTATGGTTGATGATGGCTTTTACACCCGTTGTATAGAGGTGCATTACCAGCATACTGCCTTTTGGCAGCAGGTTGTGCAGGCTGATTAGGAGCAGCCTGTTGTGCCACCACAGCGAAATTTTTGGAAGCCTTTCGCTTCCTCGATTTCTTTAAAGACTCAGCAGTCTTCTTACCTTTCTGCTCCTTGGTGCTATCAGACTGTTTCTGTTTCTTGTCACCCTTCCTGTGGAGTTTTCCCTTCTTTGTTGGACTCTGTATGCCCAAGACACATATTAAATTGATGTGGCTAGTACGTTATGATCCAAGTCGAGTCATACCCAAATACAAGCTAGATAAACACTTACAATATTTATTTATGATATGATCAAACAAATAAATATTAACACTTATAATATTTAGAAATTGATTTTCTAAATAATTGCACTTGACAAGCTAATAAATTATATGGATAATTTATTTTGAGAGAATATTTTATTTTGTTATTTAATGGGTTAAATAACATAATAAAAATAGCATAAGTCTTATAACATATGATGTTATATTTTATAAAAGTTATAAAATATATATACATGTAAGACTTATATTATTTTTATAAAAGAAATTGAATTTTTTTTATAAAAATTAAGCTAGGCCGCCCCCCCCCCCCCCATGGGAACTCCCAAAAAGTATTTTGGTCCAATAGTATTTCATGCATTTGCATATGTTTTCATTGGGTGGTCTTCCCTAAATGTTTTGGCCAATTATCTTACATGCTTTTGCATGTGGAAGACATCTCTTGATTGGGCACAATGGGTGGCAAGATTCCCTCATGTTTCTATAACCTTTTATGGATGACAAAATTGAAATGGGACTTGATGAAGCTCTCATATTTTCGGTCATATGTGGCTGATTTAGAGGGGTCTTATGTTGAAACAAATCAAGTGCAAAACTCCAAGAAACACTCTCATAATTTCGGTCAAGGGTAGGGCTTCAAGGTTTTTGATTTTACAAGTCATTTCAAGTGTAAAATCACCTTTGTTCTCTCTCTAAAATCGGCCATAAGAAGGTTTCCAAGAGTTGGTTTCAAGAGAGGGTTTTAGTGAGTTCATAAGTGTAGAAATCCTAGCTAAACATAAGGTGTTTGTTGGAAGGCTTGGGGTATACAAGCTTGAGGTCTTCTACACTTGAAGGCAACCATTCAAGAAGCATCATCATCTTCATATCCTTTACTCCTTGGAAGGTAGTATTCTAAACACCCTATGGTTGTGTTTTAATTTTTGATAGCATGCATATTCGTATATGGATCCGGGATTGGGTTTTTGCAAGTAAAATGGGTTTTACTTCTTGTAAGTAATATGTTTTAAATAATAATTTTCCGCTGCGTTTTTATTTTATAAGGATAAAATACTTTGATAAACATGTCAAAAACCCAACAGTGGTATCAGAGCCGCTTATATGAATGCATGCTTCATAGGATATGAAATTTTCGGGTTTTGGGTTTGGGTAAAACCCTATGGCCGAAATTTTCACTATGGTTATCCCTTTGTTTTTCAAGATTATATTCTTACATGCATAAATGAATCTTGAAAAATTATTTCATTTGGATGATTATTTTGTTTGGACAAAAACCCACATTTTTCGGTTTTTCATTCTTGACCGAAAAATTGTAGGTTGTAAAAGGGAACCATTTTGCTTCTTGAATTTTATATATGTGGATATATATTTTGGTGTTCATAACCTAGCCATGACCTTGTGTGAATATGTTGATTAATTGTGTTATGATTTATAATTATTTCAAGGGTTGTAATAATAATTATTTTTGTTCTTCCATGTGTAAAAATATGTAATTTATTTATTTTCATTTGGTATGTAAAATAAATAGATTAGGTGCATTTTATTTTTTACTACAAAAAATGTATTAGGATTTTTTTTTTTTTGTAAAAGAAGATGCACACAAAAATGCGGTTTTGGTTTTGGCCAATTTTGGGCCTAAAGTACTTCATAGTTCTTAACGGGATTTTAGCCCAATAACCAAAACACATTTTCGGAGCCCAAAGGAGTTTGGAGCTGAATTAAAGTAGATTTTGGAAGCTCAAAGAAAGTGGAGAAATCACAACACAAAAGGGAGACTTGAAGCATTTGGATGCGGGATCAAGTGGGAGTTCAACGACACATCGCTTGTGTCATTTTTCGCACTTTAGGAAGGACCTTTTGGCACACTTGTTTCGGCTAACAAGTGTGGTCAAAATAGTTGGCTATGGTTATGCACCTAATGATATGTGTGTTGTGCTTGTATGGTTGTTTATTTATGTTATTTGGATGATATGCTGATATGCATGCTTAAAAAACTAATAATCAACAACAAGCTTAAAATTGGTTCTTTAAAGATCATTAAAATTGGTTAATAAAAGGTTATTAAAAATTAATGATTTTATAATAAAATGGGTTTTATTAAAAAGAACCTTGAAAATTTGTTTTCACAAAAGTACCAAGGATTTGAATGCATGCAAATGTATGGTACATAAAGTTTTGTAAACTAGAATTTTGAAAACTCAAAAATACCTTCTATAAAACAAGTCAAACACCATCCTTTTATACAACACTCGAATCACTTGGGAACTCTTATTGTGGGATAAAGGTCACCTAACCACATTTGAAGGAACTTGTATATTCGAGGTAGGTTTACCATGTTCGTGGGATAAAGGTCACCTAACCACTTATGTGTATAAACTCACACGTGTGTGTAAGTTGGACGACTTGATTTGGAAACCATGAACTTAGGGTCACCGAAGCATGGGGAACAAAAGGTGTTGATGGGATTAAACATGCCAACTAAACATAAAGATGTTTAAACGATCCCATATGGCTAGAAGTTGCAAAGGGTTGCAATTGTCAAACGTTGACTACCTTGTTAATTTAAATAGAGGGATAAAGGTCACCTAACCAATATTTAAATGTAACGTTGGATTCTAGATTTTAATTATTAATTGTCTATGAGACATAAAAGGGTATTAATGATTAAAATATAATAATATCGAAAATACTAAAATTGAACCTTGTAAAATTTTGTAGATGGCCGCTAACAATATTACCCAAACCATCCGTAACCTATCATTGAAAACGATCCTAATCCCGATGAACATCTTATGGAAGATAAGGATGCCTATAACGATTGGATTAAGTATATCGAGGATACTACGCAAGCCTCTTGCCTCATGTTAGGAATTATGATTCCCGAGATTCAAAAGGTTTTGAACATCATGAGCATACGACATGATTACCCAATTGTAGGAAATGTTCCTAAGGGTAGAACGCTTCGAAACGGTTCGAGCGCTTCATGCATGTCGAATGGAGGAAACCCAATCGGACTCATCTTATGTCTTTAAGATGAAAAGCCACATTGATCACCTCGAAAGGCTCGATATGGATAAAAGGGTTTTATCCATTCTAACGATCAATGAGGGTGGCAACTAGAAAGGGCATCACCCCGACACCAAAGCAAATGTTGAAAATGGAAACGGGTAATTCAAAGGGAAAAGATTAGAAAGACTAAAGCGAAACCACCGTAACCAAAAGAGAAGAAGGCAAAGGTTGCCATGAACGATCCATGCTTTGAGTGTGGTGAGATAGGGCATTTAAATAGGAATTGTCCAACCTATCTCAAAGAGTTGAAAAACAAGAGGGATGCTAGGCAAACCTCAGGTACAATCTTAATGATACATATTGACCTTAATGTTATTTCTTCTAACACATGGGTATTAGATACCGGATGTGGAACTCATGTTTGCAATTCGTTGCAAAAGGTTCAAAAGAAATAAACATTACAAGAAAGGAGACTATGTTTTGAAACTTTCAAATGGTTTGGAAATTGTTTTAAAATGTCTTGAATGCTCCTAGTTTGACTAGGAACATTATTCAAGTTTCCCTTATAGGACAATATGGTTTTGACTTAAAGTTTGCAAACAATGACATTTATATCGATGAATGACATGTTTTACTTTAAACCTATGCCTTCAAATGGTATTTATGAATCGGTTCATAATAATACATCATTTGATAGTTTAATGTACCAATCAATCACCAAGAAACTCAAAATGGATTTGAGTAAGACCTATCCTTGGCATTATCGCCTTGGTCATATAAACAGATGTCGCATGTAAGCACTTCGAAAGAATTTTCTTTTGGAAACAAATGAAATTGGTTCATTTGATACATGCGAATCTTATTTACAAGGTAAAATGACCAAGTAATCCCTTAGTGAAAAAGGGCAAAAGATTTATTAGGTATCATACATTCGGATGTATGTGATCCTTTTAAGCCAATGAGTAGCAATTGTAACACCTGTGCCTCCACGGCCATCAAACAAATACCGAACCAATGAAATATTATATTTCATACTTGGGATTTGTAAAAATATGTGTATCATTAGCACATATCAATTCTTGTTCAATTCCAAACTCTAAATCGCTTTCTGGAAGGTTATACGCGCACCGATGCGTAAATATAACCAGTTTAATGCAACAAACACTCCGGAATAGTGACATAAGTTTAACATACCTTAAATAACCTTTACATAACTTAGAAATAAGTTTTGAAGGCTTTGGTATGGCAAAAACAAGTTAATTCGCTTACAGGGACTAAACTTGACAAACTACGAAAGTATGCCAATTTGAACTGTAACGAACATTCCGGAACATGACCATAAGTTAAACACACCTTAAATATCCTTTATATAGCTTAGAAATAGGCTTTGAGGGGTTCGGTGTGCCAAAATAAACTTTTGGCTCATTCAAGGACTAAAAGTGTCAAAAAGTGCACAAGTTTGCATTTTCGCGCATAACTTACGTTCTGAATACATCTGGGCATCCAAAAATTTATGTAAGCACTAAAATATTTTATTTTAGTGTTTGGCATAAGAAAAATCCATTCGTCGCTCAATTTGGATCGTTTTTCGCGCTTATGCGCATTCCGTCGTAATTAAGCGAACATCGCGTTCGTACGGCTAAACGAACCAACATCCGGCATATTTTTGGGCATGTTTCATGTCCACAATATTTAGGCATCATTTTAGGGCCTTAAAGTTGGCTTTACGGGCCTTAGAAGTGTCGGAAATGGTCTTAAACACGTTCAGGGACTGAAACTGTCAATTATCAAACTTATTTCTGATCTGTGCAGGCCAGGCGGCCCGCCTCAGTTTCTGTTAACATCAGATTGCAGCTGGTTGATCCACCACCACACATTCTAAAATGCTTAGTCAGCTGATAAGGATCAAATTCTAGTCACCATAAGGTCTCGACACTTGTACGGGTGGGATTAAGGCACGTTTTCCATGAAACGATCTTAACGGTGGACCTTTTACTATAAATACCCCACCCCCCATGCTTCAAAATTACAAGAATTCTGATTTGAGAAGCTCTAAGTTGAAACCATTGTTTCATACCTGAGCTACTTGGATCGGGATTAGCATTCGGGGACCCTTCGTAAGTATTCTTTCGTTCTTTTCCTTATTTTATTGCTTTAGAGTCAGAAAGTCAAACTTTGTTTGACTTTCAGCGTTGACCAGCTTATGGTCAATGCGAAGTTCGTTTGAACTTCGCAACGTGATTGTAAGCACGATGGTCATAGTCCCTTGGGACTATGCCTACTGATTACCACGTTGTCTAGGGTCGTAGGGTAAGCGATCTGATCAATCGCTTATACCTTCGAACCCGACCCAGTTTGGTCGATCATTAGGATCCGACCAAATACATTAGGTGACCCTAGTATAGGGCATAACCTTCCGAGGTTATACCTTATGGTCACATCGTTTAAGTAGTTGTATGATAGGTAGTTTATATGCCTTAGGTAAATTACCAGAATACCCTTTTCATGTATAATTAGTAATTAAGCATATGTAACCTAAACTTTTGTCACATAACTGATTTTGTAACATGTTTAGGCACATAACACTTGTCATAGGACTAGTTAGGCGGTCCGAACGCGTTTCACGCGAACGACGCGTTAAAGTAGCATAAGCTACCTAAACGGGTCGTAATGGGTCATAAACAATTATGTTAGGTTTCAATTAGTATGTAGGCTTTGTTAAACCAAATGACACGAGTCTCTACACTCGTTTGGTTTACAAACCCTCATGCTACCCGATCTTCCGATATAGGTCCGGTTTATTAACATAGTTACCTATATTAGGTGTCGTTTGATTCCGAGATCTCTAGCATTGCTTGGTGGTTATCTTAGGACTACTGAACAATCTCAAGTGAGTACATAGACCCCTCTTTTACTGTTTTTCCAAACTGTTTTGGGGTGGAACACATGTGCCTACTTGTTACTTTCGTGCTTTCCTGTTTTCACATCATATATTTGTTATGTTCATTAGTGCACTATTAGTACATTGTTTTACCTTACATTTCTGCCATGTATGTTGACTGATAACATGCTAGCACATTGATTTACATGACTTTTCTGCTTTGTATGTTAACTTAGCATACTTAGTACATTATTTGACATTGCATCTCTGTTGCATATGTTCCAGTAACATATGGACACATTGTTTTACAACTCTACCTTGTATGTTTACTCTAGCATACTAGGTACATTATCTTCATCACATGCTTACATTTTGGTATGACATTTGGTTTGTTTAAATGAGACAATGTACATTCATTAACACCGATCATGCCGCTCGGTAGTAGGTAGTGGTACCATAGGACTTGACAAATCCCATTCCTGAAATCTCGGGTTTGTTTGGACGTAAGGAATGACCGAATCCGAATACATATTCTTTTGATAACCTTGGCTAAAAGGGTTATCCGGCTGTCTCAAGGCTTGGATGTATGAATTTTCACAATACCGCATAAATGTCTATATCAGTATAGCATGCATATATTACACAAAACATAACTTTGATTTAAACTATGTTTTACTTCAATACCTTGTTTTTGTGCATTTTACTTATGGTTTAAGTAGTCTTAATTTTACTTACCATACATAACATTTGTTACACATTACTTGACTACTTTTGGACTATCAACATTTGACATGATTTATATAAGGACTTTTGACAATTGGTTTAAACATAGACATATTACATTGTTTGGTTTGGTTTGGTTTGAGTAATTGATTAAGTAACGAGGCGTGTGTAATATGATACAAGCAAGGTGGATACGCCGCTGGTACTTCCTATATATAAGTGTTTGTATAGTATTACATATCGTAGCGTTATTTGAATCATTTCAATTTGAGACATATAACATTTTATACAAATAACATACTTTTCACAAGACATTGTTTTACAAAACAACTTATCTTTTACAAACTCATTTTACATGGTTATTCATTTAACCATACATTATTCTCTTATTTATACATATCATCTGATCCTATCGTTTTTCAAATGATTTACAAAACAAAGCAAATTACAAGGTTCATGACTAAACATTTTCTTAAACAATAAGTCATGAATCCTATTTTCATAAACCTATGTATCTCACAGGCATTTTTATGCTGACGTACCTATTTTCACATGTGTTTTCAGGAGATGATGCATAGGACTTATCAAGATACACATAGGCGGACTTGTGCCTTAGTGACTTAAAACGAGACAAGAATTAGTTAATTTATGTTATGTATTCTTTATTTCTTGTTTAAAGACAATGTAACTCGGTTGTTTGATGATTAAAAAGAAACTTTAATTTCCATGGTTGTGAAACACTAATTCTGTTACAACACTCCCCGATGTTACAACACTCCCCGATATTACAACACTCCCCGATGTTTCCGCCACGTTTTGTATGTTCTACGTGGTCGGGGTGTGACAGAAAAGATGGTATCAGAGCCAATGGTTATAGGGAATTAGGTTATTAGTAATACTTTGACCTAGTCTATAACCTTTCTAGGACCCTAACGCGAGTTTACTTGCGTTTAGTCATAAAACAATACCGTCACCTATCCTTAGGCGACGACCCCAACAAGAACATAAAATTCAAAACCGCTTTGAAAAACTAATCATCTGTTCTAGGATGATTGATTACTAGGTTTTGAACCCTCTATTGTAAGGTTTTGAACTCTCTGTTATATGGTTTTGAACCCCTTTGAGTTTTCAAAATCTCGTCAAAGTTTTGGGTTTTAAATAATGTGAACACGTGCAAACTGGAAGGGTCAATGCCTGTATTCTGGGTTTTCTGTCTAGGCAAGCACTTCGTATACATCTCATCAGACGCGAGACCAGTTGTGCTTACCTGGGAATTCTTGGGATGAGTGTTCACTTATAGGTGAGCATGTCTTCGCGATAAATTATTTTTGACCCATTTACTTTGATTTGTCACCATCTCATTTGTTTGCCTTAGGTAACAAACAAATGATCACAATTTTCATTCGTTACCATTCTGTATTGATTATCCAATAACCTTTCACTTGCTTCTTCCTATGTCTTTCATTTTCTTCAAGAATGTCTCTTCAT